>CM031593.1:6310502-6412195 GCA_018467065.1 Ephestia elutella
AGTATATATTTTTTTTTGGGGGCAAGGTTTAGCGAAACGAGTATTGCGACGACTAACCTAACCTAATTCGCTTATTGTCCGTAGTACAGTTGGGATTAATTAAGGCTTGCGGGACCAGTATACAGATTACAATACTTTTAAAAATTCTCTTCCATCGACCGACTCCACTGCTAAACGATGTACAGTTAACGAGAAAATTTGTTCCTACCAGCAAAGATGTGGACGAAGAAGATTTTTTTTTTAAATATAGCAATCCGTCAACTTGTCACGCGGGTTAAGTTTAAGCGGTCAGTCGACGAATTACTCACAAAACCAGGTTTTCAATGGCTTTACAATAGTAGTGTTTCTTGCTAACGTTTAAGCGAAAGTAGTCCTACTCATTTAAAGCAATTGAGAGACTATTTTGACTTAACGTTATTAGGACCGATACCCTTTTATACGAGACGGATCAGGATACTGCGTTGGTTGCTTCACCGGCGTCCTAGGTGAACGACAGAAATGCGGTGCAGTTGCTGTGCTACAAGGTAATATTCAATAATACTACACTCGACTACGCCGACAACATAGGCCACAAGTATTTACAAGCAACCATTATAACAATTAACATTTGATATTTACGCACGCCGAGCTGCCTTGCTGCTTTTCACGCTCACTTAGACACCGGGTTAGGGCTACAAGCGACCACTACAAGAGTATTGAACTCTTCACGTGTCAGTAATAAAACATTGTCACATAATATTACACACAAGACTTTGTTTTCACTCGTTATGAAGTGAAAACATAAGGTTAGGTAAATTACAACATATAATATTACGAGCCGCGCCCCCGGGGCTTTGCTTCCGTGGGAATTTCGGGAATAAAAGTAATTTCATGTGCTTTTCCCACTATTTTTTCTACCCGTGTACCAAATTTCATTAATATCCGTCCGGTTGATGTTTAAGTGTAATTATTAAAAAGAATATTGTACATTTATTTAGGTTGGGTTGCACCGATGCTGGTCTGGGAGCGAAAAAAAAAACATAGAATGTGCCAGCTGCTTCTTTTCCCGCGCAGATTGTAAAAGTCGATCGAGGGAAAGGGCTTTAAACTGGGGATTCCTCCATTCATAGGCGATGGGCTAGCAACCTGTCACTATACCTGAATCTCCATTCCTTCAGAGAGCCCACTATTCAGCTAAACGTGGCCTTCGAGTCTCACGACTCTTGGCTCTGTCTACCACGTAAGGGATAAAGACGTGATTCTATGTATGTATGTTGCACCGAAATTAAAGTTTTTATTAAGGTTAGTGTCAAAGTTAAGAGTAACGTTTACTTTTTCCATACTATTTGATTACTAGTGCATGTTTTTTTTTTAAACTAACCAGTTCTGTTAAGGATACTGTTACTGTCAAAGTGGTGCAACATCAGCCTACAAATTTCAATTCAATCAGAAACATGGAAATAAGTCAAATTTGATTAATGGCAGATAAGAGGCGGCTTACTCTTCGGGATTTTTGCTCCCAATGTAAAAAAATCCCAAACAATATGCACTTCTTCGTCCCAAAATATAATTATAGTTTGGAACAGGTGTCTAATGATTATTCAGGGTGGGTGCCTATTTATTTGTATTGAGTAATTTGTTTGTATGGTAATAGTCAGGTTTTTGAAGGTCCTATTGTGATATTGTGGATTTTTTGTTCACATACATTATGCCTAAGTGGTTGAATTTCTGTAATTTTTTTTGTTATCAAAGCAGTTAGGTATTGAGTTGAGATGCAAAAAAGGTCAACATCATTACAAATGAAAATGTTTATTTGAAAAGCTTAGCACACACATGCTTATTACACACAGATACAGCAAGTGTGCGCTGCAGCAACTTAAAAAGGCCATAGCTCAGTGAAAAATCTTTGCTCACAGCTATGATGAGCAAAGCACTGGCTTTCTCTGCTATGACCTGATTGTTAAAGCCGACTCATTATTTCCTACGCTATTATATTATACAAGTATAATACATAGCATTATATTCAAATAGTATCTATACTTATAATAAAAGTCTGCGAAGAGATATTACATTGGAAGTTGACAATTTTTTAAATGAATTAATATGAATTATGTTTAACTATTATTTGAAAAACAATTGCAATTTATTTTTTATAATTTTAATAACATTATTGACAGAATAAATTACTACTTATTTAATCAAATCGTTTACATAAAATATATAACTATGGATAATTATTTTAAAAATAAAATAGAACTAAAACTACCTTTAAATACCAATACTACCTATAAATAAACATTATAAATTAAAAAATCAAATTTCTAAATTAGATGTCTTGACAGAATTGTATTAAATTGTAAAATATTATTTCAATTGGATGTCGTCTTCAAACTTAAATCTGTAATTCTCCTAATTCATCTTTTTATGTTACCAAAGCTTAATATTTACACGCCTACATGGCAGAATATGTAGGGTTTAATGAAATTATTTTTGTCATCGTATCTACCTATATCTATCGTAAATAAAAATTTCTATTCTATTCTTAAACTTTAACTGGCCTATTTCGGCCTCTGTGGTGTAGTGGTAAAGTTCTTGCTTCTAAATCATGGACGCGGTCCTGAGTTCGATACATAGATACGTAAGAATATGCTATCCCGGTCAGGTCAATATAGAAAGACGACCTCCGTGGCCCAACGGTCGTCTCGTCACGCCGGACTGTAACACCGGAGGTCCCGGGTTCGATCCCCGGTCGGGTCAAGATGGAAAATGATCTTTTTCAGAATGGCCTGGGTCTTGGATGTTTATCTAAAGTCCATTTTTTCATAATTGTCCTATTATGTAAACAATCTTACAATGTCTTTTTATGATTTTACAACAATATAAATTAAAATAGACTTTTTGGGAAATTACTTTCGTGGTTAATAACTAGGTTTGAACTAATACTTATTCAACAAAATTCAACTACTGTGAAGATTGTTTACATAATATGACAATTATAAAAAAAAACGGAGTTTATTTATGTATTTGTTATAAAAGATAGTATCGTTGAGTTAGTATCCCATAACACAAGTCTCGAACTTACTTTGGGGCTAACTCAATCTGTGTGAATTTGTCCGTATATATTAATTATAGTGGACTTTACATTTAATTGGATCACAAGGACTTATGGACAATTTAGTGCGGAACTGCGCAAGCGCAATGCCAGTAATCCATTCACTTCAACGTGAAATATCATAATGATACATACGTAAATATAATAAAACTGTAACTAGTCAACAAGCTGATTATTAAAAACTAGCTTTTGCCCGCGGCTTCGCTCGCGTGAATTTCCCACGGGAACAGTGCTTTTTCCCGGGATGAAAGGTACCCCATGTCCTTCTCCGTACTTCTAACTATGTGTATGCAAAATTTCAGGAAGATTGGTTCAGTAGATAAAGCGTGAAGAGGTAACAAACAAATAAACAAACAAACCAACAAACAAACTCACTTTCGCTTTTATAATATTAGTTAGGATTAGGATAAAGAACACGCCTGGACAAGTCACATAGCCTATGTCACTCGGAGGAATGCAAGGAATCTAAAAATACCTCTTACACCAAAATCTGTTAAGCTGTTCAGGACTTATGGTGGAATAGAGAAACTTATCATGAACCCTGAAAACATAACACTCCTTTTTGATCAGTCGTGTAAAAAAATGTAAATAGAAGAAGAATTTGCGCATCAAGGAAAAATTACTAAGTGAAAATTGATGCGGTTTTTAAAGCTTTGATGCGGTTTTTAAAGCTGTAACTATTATATTATTTTAACTGTCATTAATATAACAATTGACCGGCTTATTTAAAAAAACAAAACTTATTTATTTGTTTCAGATACTCTATTTTATATTATTGATATTATGCTTCTAGTTACTGCTATAATTAAAACATATATGTAAATACAAATATATATATTTTTATGTTACATCTATAATGTTACACAGAAATAAATAAAATTGAAATAATAGTATTATTAAATAGCTAAAAACCAAATTCATTTCGATTTTCTAATTCTTAGGCTAGCCTCACACAGCCGGATTCATAATCTGAATTCCGGCTGTGTGAGGCCAGCCTTGTACAACAAATTATCCAACGAATTTGAATTGAAATGTTAACTAAAACTTACCTAATGAAAATAGGAAGAGGAAAACACACAATGTCAAATCCATTATAAAAAAAAAATTAAAAATATATGGCCACTAATAATCACATTCACTGTTTGAAATTAAAAATAAATTGGTATCAACGTCCTTATATCACAAAAAAGTGAAAATTTAAAAATAGAACTGTCCACGACTGATTTTACCGCAAAACTAAACGCACAACTCCACGAACTAATGTCGCAATAACAAAATTATAATTAAATCATAAGCAGGGAGAACTAATCAAGTAATTTGAGCTCTTATTGGCAATACAAATTAAACACAAATTCCTTTGCAATGAATCACGAGTTAATACGTTTTCAACCTTCAAATTCGGAGGTCCATGCGTTCGGATTTTGTTAAAATTCACTAATCGAAATTCAACTTAATATCGCTATGTTTTAAATTGAATTTCGTATGACAGAAATCCGAACATATATCTTACGCAGGTGTAAGTGTCCATTCACTGAATTGTTAATCACTTTCTTATATTAAATCCATCATACAACCTCAACCCATTTTAAACGTTAACTCTATCGTAATAAAGATACATTTTGATTGTTACTTTTTATAGTTGAGTCGTTTTGTAGTTAGTAACTTTCCACCACTTTCTTATTTCGTGAAAACGATAGTGAAGAGCGAGATAGCAAGCTTCCTCTTGCGTAGAAAGCAAGCAGGACTTAGAATATGTTGAAACAAAGGCTAGACTCAAATTGGCCTTGACTGCATTAACTCATTAAATATCAATACATTAGCCTGTGCCCGCGACTTCGTCCGCGCATATCTCAGGTTCTAAGCGGCGTATCAAGCTGAAACTTACGCTAGATTTTAAGTTAAACCTTCTATAATACAACAGTGAAAACCGCATCAAATTTGGTCCAGTAGTTTTTGCGTGATGCGCGTACAAACATACAGATAGACAGACAAAAATTCTACAAATAATGGTTTTGGCTATATGGTATTGGCCCCATAAAGACCTTTCATAGGTTTTTTTCTTTAAAATCTTCTATGTTTTTTTTTATTATATCATCATCAATACATATAATAAAACTGTAACTGGTATGTGTCTGTACATAAAAGATATCTAAGAAAAAACATTACGAGGGGTCCTTATAAGGCTAATAGAAGCTAAAACAATTTTTTTCAGTTTTCATTTTCAGTCTTTCTGTCTGTATGTTTGAATCCGCATCACGCAAAAACTACTAAACGAAATTAGATGCGGTTTTCACAGTTGTATTGTAGAAGGTCTAACTTAAAATCTGGCGTAGGTTTCATCTTGATCCGTCACTTAGAATCAGAGATATGAACAATAGTAAATTAGTAAACAAGCTAGTAGGTATATAAAATTCTTTCGTTAATGACTCAGTTACTGACAGACAACGCACAGCCAAAACTACTGGGCGTAGGAAGCTGAAATTTGTCATGTAGGTTCCTTAGGCAGTGTAGGGGAGCACTAAGAGAGGATTTCCCGAAATTCCCGCGGGAACAAGGTCCGGGGTCCATGTTAGTTTATACTAAGAACACGTTATGATAGACTTCATAATAGAATAGCTTACCATTATAATAGAATTCATTTAATAATGATATGTAAATAGTAATTAATTCTAGTAGTCACATTAGATGACAATTTACTGATTTAATCTTGAGGTCGATTAAGGAATAACTTTCGCTATGTAAACTTTCTTTATATTATAGACTAAACTCTACAGGACTATTTGGATCGCCGATGAGACCGCGTGAGGTATTGCGTCTGTTGTTGAACAATTGTTATCTAAAACGCCGAGATTAAAGGATTAAGTGCAAATTTACATTTTTTTTTTTTTTTATATACGGACAAATCACACAGATTGAGTTAGCCCCAAAGTAAGTTCGGGACTTGTTTTATGGGATACTAACTCAACGATACTATATTTTATGACAAATACATATATAGATAAACATCCAAGACCCAGGCCAATCTGAAAAAGATCATTTTCCAGCTTGACCTGACCGGTATACGGTTTGTATACTTGTAATAAAAAACACATTTTCAACTCGAACAAAATCAAAGTAGCTCTGAAGAAACGATTTATAAAAACCTTTATCTGGAGCATTGCATTGTACGGCAGTGAAGCATGGACTTTGCTGAAGAAGGATAGAATGCGTTTGGAAGCCTTTGAAATGTGGTGTTGGAGGCGTATGAAAAGAATCAGCTGGATAGATAAGAAGACAAATGAGGAAGTATTGGATATGGTTAAAGAGAAAAGAACGTTACTGCAATCGAGACAAGACGAGGCAAAATGTTTGGCCACCTTATACGACACGACAACTTTATGAAATACCTGATCGAAGGAAAAGTCGAAGCTAGGAGAGGAAAAGGAAAGCCAAGAAGGGCATTTATAGACAAAATAAAAGAGAAGGCAAGGGTTGTGTCGTATAGGGAGGCGAAGGCGAAATCGATGGCGGAAGATAGATGCCAATGGAGGATGCTCCACCGACAAGAATATAGTTCTTAAATATGTGATGAATCTATATTAATTTGTAATCTTATTTATAGTCGTTGTGCGTGGTCCGATTGGTATCTCTTTAAAACCAGACTGAATACGCTGCTTCTTGGTAAGCTCGCTACACCGTAGACCTCATCTCTGTCCTCGGGCAAGATTGTGGTCAAGAGCAAAACCAGTCTTTGCAAATAAAGAGATTTTGAATTTTGAAATAAAATAAAAAATTCAAAGCAGAGACGAAATCGCTGAACGTACAAACATGATTTTTTTCAGAGTGGTTAAAAATTATCTTATGTGCTATTCCCGGTATATCTCTACCCGTGTACCAAATTTCATCAAAATTCGTCCAGTATCATATCTCGTTATCATCAATATCGAAAAATCGCGATATTGAGTAACAAACCTCCAAACTTTCGCATTTATATAGTAGAAAAGTTAAGATAAGTAGGAGTTTCTCATAGAACTTACATAAAAATCAACCAACGGATTGCCATTTCGGTAATACCTAAGGTAAAACACCATACAGTCGCGTTCAAAATCGTTAATCAAAGGTTCTACAGACAGACAGAAAGACAGACAAAAATTCTAAGAAAAATCGTTTTGACCCCCCATTTTTTTTTCTTAATTATTTCTTAAGTACAGACACAGACCAGTTGCAGTTTTATTATATGTATTGATTGATAATATTGATTGATGATTGATATAAAATTATTTTTGGAAGTTCCATAGAAAAGACATCAACGGGTTTTGTATCGTTGATGTCTAATCAATACAAGATTTAAGTTAATGCATAGAGTTAGAAAAAATAAATTAAGAAATTTTTTTATCTCTGGTTAAAGTCAAATTAATTTATTGAAACCTGCCCTTCAAAAAAGACACTCTTTCACGTCGACAACTGCTTCGAACTACTAGCTTTTTGGAACGATCACAGTGAGAAGAAATACCGAAGAGCACTTATTTAAAACAAAAAATAATAATTTACAAAGGCTAAGTATTGCCATACAACTTGGCAATGCAGCCAGCCTTTTGGGCACGTTGCCGCGGGGCTACGCTCTTGAGGGGCTTTACAACTTGTAGGGTAGACCGGGGACAATTGTACCATTTTGCCTTTGGCGCTGAATTGCTAGTTGTTTTTTAATATTTATTAAATAGTGTTAATACTCAACGATACCTATGTTAGTTAGCTAGAGGGTAGAACCATTCTTATGGCTATAGAAACAGTATAAACATATTATTTTTTTTTTTAATAGAATTGGAAAATTGGTACAATTGTACCCCATTACGGGGTAAATTGTACCAAAGTTTTGAGGAAATAAAACACTGTTTTTAAGCAAAAGAAATCTCAAAAAGGATCTCAAAATAAATATTATTTTCGTCATTAGCATCCCCAAAAACCTATAAAACGATACCCATATGTTGAATTTAAAGAAAAAAATTTCTGCCATCTTGGATCTCAAAATAAATGTTATTTTCATCATCAGCGTCCCCAAAAACCTAAGAATCGATACCCATATGTTAAATTAAAAAAAATTGTCCGCCATCTTGGATCTCAAAATAAATGTTATTTTCGTCATCAGCGTCCCCAAAAACCTATAAAACGATACCCATATGTAATATTAAAAAAAAAATTGTCCGCCATCTTGGATCTCAAAATAAATATTATTTTCGTCATCAGCGTCCCCAAAAACCTGTAAAACGATACCCATATTGTAAAATTTAAAAAAATTATCCGCCATCTTGGATCCAAAAATATTATTTTTGTAAACCTCATCCCGAAAAATTGGCCTTCACGGGATACCAGGCAGATGTATAACATCTTAGCATCCTGGCACGACGGTCACGCTATTTTCTGTCGCGGCATTCGAGTCGATTTTACTGTCTAGCCGCGCCTATAGATGTATTTACATAAAAAAATATCGGCCATTTTGGATAAAAAAATCACAATCAACAACTTTAATTAGTAGGTATCCAGATATCCCGCAAGATTCGAGTACAATTTTTCTCGTCGCTTGTCGTCGAAAAAATATTTGACGACAAACTTATCATGTATCATGCATCAAAACATTTCAAAAATCGATTCAATTTGGCGCGCATGTTAGGGTTCGTAGACAAATTGTCACGAAGTCTTCATTTGACAGAAGGACATGATTTGACTGTGCTGCCATGTTAGCGACTGTAGACATATAGAGATATGTCGTCTTATATCGACAAAATGCCACGACAAAATTATGTCGTGGCGCGCATGTTAGCCCTGCTGGTACAATTGTACCCGGTCTACCCTAATTTTTTTTAGCTTTTATTTTAGTTTAGGATGTTTTAAGATTTATTATTTAATTTATGTTTCTTTAAATAAAACTCACACTACCTACTATCAAAAAAAAAAATACAAAGTTTGTTTGTCATTTTCATTAAGCAAGGTAATAATCGTTAAGCACTTTTCTATTCACATACCCCTATACCTAATCTCATGAGAATTTTAAGAAACAATGTGTTTTATTGATTAAAGGTTAATATTCCCACCATTCAATCGTTATCCTCTGAACAATACAGGCTTTGCTTGTCTTAAAATCAATATTTAATTTTGCCTTCCGCCATTTTGGAAAATGGCGAAAAACGTGTTCCGTTTGTGCGTTGTTGGATTTATTCTGGAATGTAAGTACACAAGTAAATCTCTTACTAATATTATTAGTTGTAAAGTTGGAAGTTAGTACGAGTTTGGAAGCCAATCACGCAAAATCTACTAGACGGATTTCGATGAAATTTGCTACACGAGTAAAATATTACATGGAACAGCATATGCGATATTTATGGTACTTACCAAAATTTCGCCGGGGCGTCGTTATCCTAACTAATATTATAAATACGAAAGTGAGTTTGTTTGTTACCTCTTCACGCTTTATTTACTGAACCAATCTTTCTGAAATTTCGCATACACATATAGTTAGGAGTAGTGGGGACCTTTCATCCCCAGAAAAAGCACTGTTCGCGTGGGAAATTCACGGAAGCGAAGCCGCGGGCAAAAGCAAGTATTATATATTCTATTCGTCGTGCTGGTTTATATCTGATCCAAAGGGTTTCTCTGGCCATCCAGCGAGGCAATGCTGCTGGGGTTATGGGAACTTTTGGGTCAGTTACACGCACCAAGCGCTTTTCGTCATCATTCTTGATGCGCACAGCAAAGCACTGAAACTCCCTACCTGCGTCTGTGTTTCCGAGTACATACAACCTGACTTTCTTCAAAACCAGAGTGAATAGGCTGCTTCTGGGTAAGCTCGCTTCATCGTAGACCTCATCTCTGTCCTCGGGCAAGATTGTGGTCAAGAGCAAACCCATCTTTAATAAAAAAAAAGTTTTGAGGTCGGTCTTCCTATTTAACTAAGTCTATACCTATTCTATGTATTTTGTGAATAAATGTTGAATTACTTTTTAATACTAATATTATAATTGTACAGTTTGAAGCACGTACGAGTATGGAAGCCAATCACGCAAAATCTACTAGACGGACTTCGATGAAATTTGGTACACGAGTAAAATATTACATGGAACAGCGTTTGCGATATTTGTTATACTTACCAAAATTCCCGCGAAAGCGGAGCGCAAGGGCGCAATTAGTTCGATATTTTATTTATTTATTCATTCATATAACAATTTACAATATAATTGAAAAGTTTACAATGTTTCATAAACCATATTTGGTATAAAATAAAGAAATTTATTGGAATTAACGTATAATATAATAACCAAGCGATTTTTGGGCTTAAGGATCTCCTAGGCCTTAGAAAAGGTACCTTACGGTTGTTACATTTATTTATTACCTACCTTTTGCCCACAGCTTCTCCCGCGTGCATTTCCCACGGAAACAGTGCTTTTTCCCGGGATGAAAAGTACCCTATGTCCTTCTTAGTACTTCTAACTATGTGTATGTGAAATTTCAAGAACATTGGTTCAGTGAATGAAGCGTGAAGAGGTAACAAATAATTAAATAAACAAACTCACTTCCACATTAATAATAATAGTTAGGATTAGGATTTATCAATTTATTTTAACATTGTGCTTATTACAGGCTAAGTCATCTTACGTTTGTATTTCTGAGTGCCAATGCCCATAGGTATCTTTTCCCGTGCAGTCACACTGTTTCATTCCACCTGCAGGGTTCTGTGGCGGCTGCATCATCCTGGTGGTGCCTGAAGACGTGCCAGCAGGCTTCGCCGCTATATACGGCTTCTCACCTCGACTTATGATTGGTAATATAATCTTATACATTTTTACTTTGTACTCATCTTTTCCAGCAGTGGACGTCTTTCGGCTGAGAGAGAGAGAGAGACTCATCTTTTCAAAAGACATTGGCAAACTCTCCATTAACATGGCCAAGATAGTCGTTGTGTTTCATTCTATACTAGCTACGCCCCGGGGCTTCGCCGGAATTTCGGGTTAAAAAGTACCCTATGTGCCGTACCCTGTATTTTACTACCCGTGTACCAAATTTCATAAAAATGAGTTCAATGGATTTTGCGTGATTGAGAATCAAACATCCATAAATTCACAAACTCGCATCCAAAATTTCGCATTTATAATATTAGTAGCATAATGACCACGACCCTCAGTCATGGGGAATACGACTTAAGAGAGAGATTTATCTTTTGGAAAATGGAAGGAACTCCAGCCTCGCTCTTAAATTTTATGATAAATAACTCATCTTTTGGACTTCGTCAGAAACATAGTTAGAAAAAAAAATTTTTTATTTATTTATTTATTTATTTAAACTTTATTGTACACACATACAAAAGTACAGTACAAAAGGTGGACTTAATGCTAAAAGCATTGTCTGACAGTTAAACCTTAGGGTTCATTCAGTAGTGAATGCGTGATGCACGAGATAGACGTTTTAATTATCATGATCAAAAAGATAAGGGAACATACATACAGACAAAAATTCTGATATTTTTATAGATTTGCATATATAGGTATAAACTTTATTCATAGATTTTTTTTATATTTTATGTCAATGAGACACACAGAGCTCGGAATAATAATAGTCATAACATTTATTCACCAGGCAAAGACCACCGCTTCGGCTTTGGTTTCCGCTTGGGCAACCACGCGGACTTCCAAGTTATGTATGAGCTAGGGCCTCAGATCATCACCAGGCCGCTGCAGCCAGTCAGTTATAGTAAGTACTGTCAGCAACAATAATACTTCAGCGCCACCTAGCGTGCGCTGACGTCAACGCTTGCCCCATCTCGGCAGCAGCGAGGCGTGGTGAAGAAATGGCGCAGCGAAGATGGCACTATGGGCAGCGATTTCATATCGAATATTAAATTGAGTAGGTATTTGAATTAAGATAAAAATATAATTAATAGACTTCAACAGTAGGTTCAATAAGGCTACAGCTTTGGTTTCCGTTTCCGCTTCGGCAACCACGCGGACTTCCAAGTTATGTATGAGCTAGGGCCGCAGATCATCACCAGGCCGCTGCAGCCAGTCAGTTACAGTAAGTACTGTCAGCAGTAGATTCAATAAGACTACAGCTTTGGTTTCCGCTTCCGCATCGGGAACCACGATAACTTCCAAGTCATGTATGAGCTAGGCCTGCAGACCATCACCAGGCCGCTGCAGCCAGTCAGTTACAGTAAGTACTGTCAGCAACACTAATACTTCAGCGCCACCTAGCGTGCGCTGACGTCAACGTAAATGCAAACGCGTACGTATGCGTACGTGTATGCAAATAAATTTGAATTTGAACGCTTGCCTCACCTCGGCAGCGGCGAGGAGTGGTGAAAGAAACGGCGCTGACAAGACGGCACTTTGTTACGAGCAGCGGAACGCGCCGGTTGTAAGGAATGTGCTTGCTCATGCTCACCCCATATATTTTTGTGATTTCATATCTAATATTAAATTAATTGAGTAATTGAATTAAGATAAATATTTAACTAATAGACTTCAACAGGTATGTTCAATAAGACTACAGCTTTGGTTTCCGCTTCCGCATCGGGAATCACGAGGACTTCCAAGTCATGTATGAGCTGGGCCCGCAGACCATCACCAGGCCGCTGCAGCCAGTCAGTTACAGTAAGTACTAACTGATGTCCGCGACTCCGCCCGCGGAAAAAAGCATATCTTATGTGTTCTTACATACAAACTTTGCCGTTGTTTTGCTGATTCACGTTACGGGACGCTATCACTATGACAACGCACATATTGACGTATTACTGAAGTGTTCACGGATGTACAGTTTCATTTGTAGTAGTAGTAGGTATACATGACGCCCCGTTTCGTATGAAGTGCCCTCCTGTGCGTTTACCTAACAATTGCAGGGCTTGCTAACCTGGTTAAAATTCTAAACCAGCTCACTCGATGCGCCATACATTTAAAAAAGAGCGTTTTAAATCAGTTACGGTTGAGCAAAACCATATATTATTTCTGGTTATGTTCAAAGCGCGATATCATTTCAGTTCCTGTTCAAAATACCGGAAAGACCCAAAACATTTCGCTCTTTTCGACGATCGTGTTCTATCTCGCTCTAACTATGATTATTTCTCACTCTCGCTCGATATAAATCTAACCAATCTACACGTTGAGACTTGCAAATGCGTAAGTGAGATAAAACGCTGAGCGCTATACCCGTCCTTGTCACTCGCCCGCGCGGGATTAACCAGGTAATTTCCGCTCGCGAGACCGATTCAAAAGGGTTTTCACTCCGATCGTAATGGCCCGAGCGTTACTGCGTAACCAGGTCAAATTTTTAGGTCTTTTTATTAACCGGTTTCAAGCCCTGAACAATTGTATAGTACAGTGTATGTTAACTTTTTCATTTCAGAAGCGAGGTCAGCGGCGTACCGCCAAAATGTGGTGAAGAAGCGGCCTCTACTGCAGTTCCTCATCAACCTCGGCGTCGTCAAGCAGGTCTCCTACAACTACGATATAGATGTTGACAATGAAGTTGATAACGAGCCGAGATAACTTAAGTTTGCTGGGGTATTACTCTGAAGTTGAATGTTTTATGTAACTTAAGTACTAACTAGCTTACGACCGTACTAAATTAGGACCAATGTATGTAGGTATTCTTTTATAATGAACTAGCCTGTGCCCGCGACTTCGTCCGCGCGTAATTTACTATTGTTTATATCTCCGGTTCTCAGCGGCGTACACGGAGTTTTTTTCAGAAAAATTGGAATAAACCGACCGATCCGGACGAAGAGTCGAGTGGATCGGTCGGATGCATCGTCAGATCGGTCGGTTCATTCCAATTTTTCTGAAAAAAACACGGGGTTTTTATTTCAAAAAAAATATTTCAGAAAGATTCGTTTTTATCGGCTTTTTCATAAAAAGCATGTATTTTCACAAGATATTTTTCACGAAAACTTCGTTCGAAACATTGAAAAAACGGAAAAGTTCACTTACAAGTACAAAAACGAGTATTTTTTCCGAATTTTTCAACGCTAGCCCAATAGGTACTTAAACTTTCCGTCATAAGCAGCTACGTACTAAGCTATAACTTTAGAGTTAAATTCACCAAACTTCAGAATAAGTTCGGTTTTCTAGTGAAATGTTTAAGGACGCATTTACAAAGAGACGCGCTTCAATTTTAGGTATTTGATTGTACTACTACATGCGCAGGGCACACAGTCACAGCGACGCACGCTAAGCGGGAATCTTTAGAACTAACACATTTTGATACTTTTAATATTATTTTTTGTAAGATATTATTAAAAGTATCAACAGTACCCATCAGTACCCGTGACATTTTATAAAATTCAATGAATTTATCGGAAATCGAACCGGCAAACGGAAAATTTCATTAATTTTTGTAAACACGTCCTTAATTTAGAGTGTTATATTATTCAAAGAATTCCTTTAGTTCCCGTGATCCACCTCGCAGTTCACCCAGGTGAACCACGGGATATTTTTTTCCTGTGGTCTACATTGTCTTGAAATAAAACCCGAAAATGATTTCATCGTGTTATTTCATTGTAAAATGGTCTTAATACTAGGCTGTACACTTACATAGGTGGCAAAAGTGTATTGCACTTTGTGAATTAATGATTTGATTTGAAAAGCAAATATGTACTCATTTAATTCCCTATATTATTCCTAACAGTAAAGCATATGTTTTACGATGGTTTAATATAGGAATATAAAAATATTCTACAATAGTGATTGAAAATAGATTCGCTGTCTTAAGACGAATATTTTAATCAACTGCAGATCAAGACATCCTGTATCCTTTATGCGAAGGTAATAAAGACGAATTTGCAATGATCTTAGTAGGTTGATGTGTTTTTGACCGTAGACAATGAAAATAAATACTAAGAACCAAATCGACGAGTCATAGTTCATCTATAAAATAAATCATATCTACTAATAAAAATAAAACAAAAAATCAGAAGTATAAATTAATTTATTATGAATGTTCAAGTAACCTAATATAAACAAAATTAAAATAAAAAAAAGATAAACAAATACTCGAATAATATCGTAAATTAATAATTAGTCTTCGCAAATGGCAAAACAATTTTTGAACATTTAATAAAAATAACGTATCTACACGAGCTATTTTTACAGTTAGGTAATTCCTATAAATACAATGCCATACACGCTTCGGCCGAAGAGGTAAATAAATAATTCGCACGATAGCGCACGAGAGGTGTTAATTTTGTGCACGAAACATTTTTATAAAAGCTGCGCCACCTTTAGTGCCCTTCCATAAAAATGAACGATATTTTTTCATACCTCAAATAAACATCTTTCGTGCACATTCGTGCAAACCGTAAAATTACAAAATTGACGATTACGATTAGTCAAAAATAAGTCTCTTGGACCTTAGAGACTATTTATCCTTATATAAACATTATCGTGCGCGACCATCCAATGTTATTTACACATACAACATCACACACACATCTACTATTTGTGACAATAAGAAAAACACTTAGAACTATAATAACATTTGCTTCCGGACGATTTTACATAATTCCTATTTTTTTTTTCTGTTTGAAAATCATTTTCAAATAAAATAAAATAAAATGGAAAAAAAATAGGAGAAGAGGTAGACGAAAAAGAATAGAAATTATTTTGAAATCAATGGTAGATAAATGGAAATCCATAATATGTCGAAATGTAGTATGTAGAAATGGTAAAAAATATTCTGTTCAGTAAGAACAAACAAAAAAGTTAAGATTGAAATTAAAAATTAATATCTTTTTATTAGTATAAAAATCAAGATTAGTATAATAAAGGCATGCCTTAAGATTTTGAAGCTTTCCAGCTAGTTAATTCACAGATTACGTTGGATAACTGTCAAAATACAAGCCGTCAAATTTTTCATGCTTTTTTAAATATGTTTTTGAAAATAATTTACAAACAGAACACTCATTATATACACATGTTTCTAAATCAATATTCATAAGTTACAAGTGGCAACGTTTCGTTAGGACGCAAGTTGCTTGCACAATCCGATGGCAAATTCGTACACAATGTATTAGACACACCTTAGACAGATTAAGAAATATTCTGATTGATTTTTATTTCTATGGTTCTTATGCCATAGAGCTATGAAGCTATAAAAACTAAACCACATAGACTAGAGATCATAGAGTATATGGTAAAAAAATACTTTATGACATAAAATACCTAAGGAAAAGAAAAAAGAAAAAAAATCTTTATTCGACCTATTGGCTACAAAATATTATTAATCTGACAAGGATAAACGTGCACGAATTTTCTTACTAAATCTTTTTAATAGTGTCATCATAATAGCCATTACATATCTAGCCCATAGCAGAAAACTACTATTTTGTTAAAATAACTATGGGCTGGCAACATTACTTAGTTGAGTTCTGAGCTTTTTAACAGTGTCATCAAAAAAAAACCATTACATATCTAGCCCATAGCAGAAAACTACTATTTTGTTAAAATAACTATGGGCTGGCAACATTGCTTAGTTGATTTCAGAGCTTTTTAATAGTGACATCGTAAAAGCCATTACATATCTAGCCCATAGCAGAAAACTACCATTTTGTTAAAATAACTATGGGCTAATACTGGCAACATTGCTTAGTTGATTTCAGAGCTTTTTAATAGTGTCATCATAAAAGCCATTACATATCTAGCCCATAGCAGAAAACTACTATATTGTTAAAATAACTATGGGCTAATACTGGCAACATTGCTTAGTTGATATTCAGGGTTTTATGAACCAACACAGTTCATTTTATGCAAAAAATTGTGCATTCACTATGTACAGTGCGACAAGGATCTTTTTGCACGTGAGTGAGGGCGCTACTTACGTTTTGAACAAGAAATTTTAATAGTTTAGACATTAGTTCCGTTTTCTACCACGTGCAAAAATATCCTTGTCGCTATGTGTGGACATTGACATATAGATATTTTTCCACTGTTATCCAAGTAGTTAATACAAAGCAGTTGTGCATTGCAAATTATTTATACACCTTATCAATAAGAGGTTATGGTCTCTTCGCCCAGTGGCTGGCAATACTGAAGAGTGAGGTCTAAGATGGTAGGATTCTGTCATTTGAATTTGACATCTGATATCAGTATTGTACTATCAGACCATCGGATTAGGGCTAATGAGGGATTTTCCGAGACCCAAATTAAAAAAATAGTTCCAGATGAATTCATAGGTGGCGCTTAGTAAAAAGGCGAGACCATTCAAAGAGCAAAAATGCACGGTATTGGCATTAAAAAATCTAATAAAAAACATCTAAAACGTATCAATATTGTTGTGATTTGTGCAACTGTCAAACTGTTATGTGATTTTTTCTGCCTCTGGCTGACAATAAAAAGCGCACAATATAGGTACAGCGATTATTACGACTCGGCTTTCAATAAAACGCCATCTGTTGAGATTTTTTTTTCTTAATTTAGCTGTCGCTTATTTTTCAATCATCAAATAAATGTTATCTGACGGATAATGTGTAAAGCGACTAAATTGTAGGGCCATGTCATGCCTACAGTCCAACTGACGCAGCTGTCAACTTATTTTAGTCATTCTATAATTTAACTAGTTGATAACATTTATTAGATGATTGAAAAAGCCCTTAGTAAAAAATAATAGACCCGGCATAACAACCTATATACAAACAGTAGTTATGTCGCCATGTTTTGTCACTATTATTAGTATGGGCAGGCCGCCATCTTTGTGCCAAATCCTTTGTCGGCGCCAGGTTTAGGTATGCACGATTTTTTGTAGATATGTCATGTCTATTCTTTTTTAGTGAGCGGAAAAGTAATAAACCTCATTGTGCATTGCAAATTATAAACCTTATCAATTAAGTAATAAGATTTAGTTTCCATCTGATATTAAATACTATAAAAAGTCTTATGAAAATTATTTGGACATTCAAAAACCGGTTTATAGAGAGGAAGCAAAAAAATTCAATTCAAAACTACATACACCCGTATTCTCCAATTCCTTAATTGCGTAAATATTACGTAGGTACTACTTTATTTTAATTCATAACATTTTTCCTTTTTTTAAATGAAATATGTCGTATAAAATGGTTATTGTAATTGTTAATTAAATTTAGTTGTCAATTTATTGACATAAATGAAAATTTAATCCAAATACCCAAATAAAAAATCGTCTCACGATTTTGTTTTAATCGTATATATTGAAAAAAATGTGCTTCTATAATAATTTTAGTCAACAACAAATCAACAATTTCCTAAATATACATACATAAAAATTAATAAAAAAATTGGAATGGAATTTTAAATGCAATAATTTGTATGGCAGTCTAAAATAATAATTTCATAATTAACTCTGATTATATTCGAAGTTACGTTAAAATACATAATAACATTTTATATAGGCGCATGTCAAAGAAAAGTTAAAAGAAAAAAGGGTTATTTCAAATCAATACTAAAGGAAATGTAGACAAAATAATGTCAAATATAAAAGAGCAGAAAGAACATTTAAAGTATTAATTTGAACCGTATAACAATACCATAAAGTTCATTTTTAACTCGACAACATTTCTCTGACGTCATCGCCTTTTCTCTTCGAATTTTATTGCGCGGAATAAAATCAGAGTTCGCCACGTATCCGTTTGAACAACTGAACGAATATGTTCGATGCTTATATTCGTTTGTTGTTAAGATCGGATATCCGAACGCTTAAAAGTATTCGCTGTTTAAAACTAGCGCCAGTTTTCACTTTTTCTTATAAGGTAAAAAAGACTACATTTCTCTCATTTCGGATTTTTACATAAGCATTCGATTTGAATATCCGATCTAAAATTACTCCATAACGTTTGAGAAATTCGTACAATGATTTAGAAAAAATAGCTTACAGTTGACTCATTAACAGTTCTTTGTGAGGCTGCTGTATTTTTTAAACATTGGAGTTAAATAAGTCAAAATATGTGAAAATTACAAGTAAAAATTTTAGAAAACTTTTATTTTAGGCTTAATTTAGTTTACAAACATTTTAGATTACAAACATCGGTATCTAAAACTTTAAGAGAAATAAGTTAGACTTAAAAGCATAACATTAGTCAAAATATATAAGAAAAATTAGGCATGAGACGTTTAAAAAGAATCGATAAGTTATCTATAATTTCCTGTACATTCTACAAATAAAAAAAATGAAACCAGACAATCATTGCACGAAATTTCGTTCCTAAAGTTTCACTTCAATAATATTAAATCAATTTTAATGACAGATGAAACGTTATTATACTCACTGAACGGGTTTTAACGTATTAGTAATAGCGTGTAGCATTCTGATCTGAGTACTGGTCGAAGCATGTCAGAACAGCATTACGTCTATCCCTTACGGGGTAGACAGAGCCTAGGTCTACTAGCTGTGCTGGCCTGGCGGTGGTTGGCTGTGGGTCACCTTATTCTGATCTGAGTATTGGTCGAAGCACAGAAATAAATCAAGATATAACGGCGACGCGAATGCGTTGCTAAAGGATCGCCCGTGTCATTTTGCATAAACCACGCCTCGAGCACACCCCTAATATTACGTCATTGCTAATGAAATAGTGATGTGACATGCACTGAAACACATCGGTAAGCCATTCTAGGGTCAAATCATGTCAGTACAGTACCACGTCAATCCCTTACGGGGTATACAGAGCCTAGGTCTAAGCTGTGCTGGTCGGACGGCGTCGCCTTGTTCTGATCTGAGTAATGGTCGAAGCATGTCAGGATATCACGTCTATATCCCTTACGGGGTATACAGAGCCTAGGTCTAAGCTGTGCTGGTCGGACGGCGCCGCCTTATTCTGATCTGAGTAATGGTCGAAGCTTGTCAGTACAGTATCACGTTTATATTCTTTACGGGGTAGTCAGAGCCTAGGTCTACTAGCTGTGCTGGTCGGACGGTGGCAGGTCACCTTGTTCTGATCTGAGTACTGGACATATGTTGTAAAGTGACGTCTTTGGAGAAAATGCAGCAGCTGAGTTTGTTGCGCCGCCTCTTCTCCACTTGCGCTTTGGAGGCGGTGGTAACCTTAGCTTTAAGTAATTTTATGACGTCAACTAACTAAAAAAAACAAGTATACGACGATTTAAAAGTGCTATTTTTAGCCCATTTAAATAAAATTATTTTCATTTCATGTCAGTATAGTACCACGTCTATCCCTTACGGGGTAGACAGAGCTTAGGTCTACTAGCTGTGCTGGTCGGGCGGTGGTAAGCTGTGGGTCACTTTGTTCTGCATCATGTGTAGCAAGATGTCCGAGTACTGGTCGAATAGTGTTAGCGCCGGGCTGGATGGGTTGTTGGCCTCTGTGGACAATATTAAATAAAATAAATAAATAAATAAAAAAATAAAATGTCTTTATTTGCAGGCGAAAAACCCATAATAATAATAAATTATACATATATGTATGTATATTAGTCAAAATTGACAAAATTGTCGTCATTACACAATATCGATTTAATGTAGTCTCACTTTTTGTTCTCGTCCTGATGGAATGAGAGCCAATGCCTGTAGATGGGACTGTCCAGGTCTGCGCACGCCGCAGCCAGAATGCTATTCTTGAGAGCAACGCAGTCGCTTCCAGAAGGACGCCACGCGCGCCCTCAAAACACCAAAAAAGTCGGGCACCCTCGCCTCAGCAAACATGCTAGACGCACTGCAGTACCTTGGCAAGCGCATAAGAATTCTAAATGCATCATTGTATTGTACCCTTATGGCACTCCAGCTCGTACGTTTGAATTTTGCCCAGAGTTGGCCGGTGTAGAAACAAAGGCAGTATGCATTAAATAATGTCACTTTGACCTGATTGCTACACCGCCCAAATCTTCGCGCCAGCATATTGCAACGAACCGAAAGTGCCCTCCTTTCCCTCTCCAATATCTAAATCGTCCGTCATATCCGAGGTAAGTATATGACCTAAATATTTAAATTGATTTACAAAACCAACCACTGAGTCATTCAATTTTAAACACGGCACATAATCCGGACCTCTTCCAGCCCTAAATACCATGGCTACTGTTTTGGCTACGTTATATTTCAGCCCATGTGAACTAACATAGTTCTCACAGACTGAAACAAGCTGTCTTAGGCCTTTAATAGAGGGACTGAGCAGCACCATGTCGTCAGCATAGCTAAAGCTATTGACGCAGAGCCCGGCCATATGACAACCTACTCGAGTGCCCCTCAGTCTCCCTATCAAGTCGTTGATATACAGGTTAAATAGGTCTGGAGAAGTCAGCCCCCCTGTCGAACACAGCAGTCTAATTTATAACAATTAGAAGTCGCGTTCCCCCACCTCACAAAGTTAGTTTGGTTTCCGTACCAAAACCGAAACAGATCTATCAAATTCTTAGGCACCCCTGAGCATTGCATTTTGTCCCAGAGAACGTTATAATTCACGAGATCAAAGGCCTGACTCAGGTCCAAAAAGCACGCATACGCGGAAGTATTTCTTGTAGTATAATAGTTTACAGTGTGTTTCAAGCTTAATATAGCCGAATCTGTAGACAGGCCTGGACGGAAACCAAACTGTGCATCATCAATCCTTATATGACTCAGTAGTTGGGGCTGCAAAAGTCGCTCCAGTACTTTCCCTGCCACCGTTCCCAATGAAATTGGACGATAGTTATTTACCGATGTAAGATCGCCTGTCCTATTCTTAACAAGTGGGATGACCAGAGTTTTCATTAAATCGTGCGGAAGATATGAGTACTGTAGGCACAGATTATACAATTTGCTAAGTTTTACACAGAGAAACTCGCTACCGTAAACAAAGTGCTCTATACTTAATCTATCATGGCCCGGCGATTTCCCACGTTTCATATTTTTGATTGCCTTAGCCACATCCTCTGGCGAAAAATGATATACTGAAGGGCAGAGGTTCAGTTTACATTCACTATTAGGTTCAATTCCCGTACTCGACGGAACCGGTACAGGTACAGCTTTAAACTTATGAGAAAACAAATTCGCTATTTGAGACGGCTCAGACAGACCATCCACAGACATAGGCAAACTTTGTTTATAGTTAAGTTTTTTGGTATCTTTCCAGAATTTCCCAAAATTTTTTGATTTCTACTTCTTGCTAATATATCTAATTTAATATTTTTCTTCATTTCTCTGACACCATTTAAGTTTGTTTTTAAAATCTCGTCTTTTATTACGCATGTCTCTGTATATTGGCCCCTCAGTTGGTTTGTCCGCTAAAATCCAAGAATTAAAACTTAAATGATATAGCTGATGGCTATGTCTTATATGATAGTTCCATCCTGTTACCTTTTTTATATTTATTTTTGCCTCCCAGAACGAGAACAACAAGTAGTACTGGCTGCATTTTGCAGTACTATAATAATTTTATTATAAAATTCGTCAATAAATTTATGATGAAGCTTTAATATTTAAACAATCTAAGTGTTCTAACTTATTATCACAGACATCACATTGTAAATTATCTTGTATATTCATTAGATTTTCCTTATATAGTAGGCACGTATTTCGCTATTATTGCGAACTCCCCAGCTGATATTGCTCCTCACTGGCTCCACACCGGTGACCGTACACTGTATGGCATTATTGTAGCTACATTTAACAACTAGTGGAAAATGATCCGACCATTGCACATCCGTTATCACGTGTACAGATAATATATTAGGCCAGGCGGCTTGCGTCACTAGACAGTGGTCCAGCCATCGGTGGGACCCATTTAAGTCGCTTATATAAGTAAAGGTATTAGAGTTCAGTAGTTTGACATCAACACAACAAAAGTCCTGTTCGTTACAGAAATTAAATAGTTCCTTACCGAACATCGCCGACGGGTGGGCGTTAAAGTCACCTAATACATAAGCTACCTCTACGTCACTTTCCTCTATGATAGCGTTTATCCGTGACATGCACGACGTAAACTCACTCAGATTCTTAGGATCGTTCCAAGGCATGTACACATTCACTATAACGATATCACTGTTATTCACTGACGACACTCGAACAGCTGAGATTCTATCGCACATTGTGTCAATCACCGAGACCCTTGAAAATAAGGATTTTCTCCACATTATGGCCATTCCACCATATGGTCGGCCACGAAAAACACGTTTAGAAGTATCCATCGATGTTGTAGCCATACACGCAAAATTCTGGTCAATGGTGTGCACAAAATCCAAGTCATGAGAAAAGAGCCAAGTTTCTTGTAACAACAAAACATCTATAGTTGTACATAATTCTCTAATATAGTCACAGGACCTTTTTATCGACTGGCAGTTGTAGGACATTATTGTCATAGTGTTTGAGTTAGATGTATTATCCATATTTTATTTATCAAGGTTCACGTTATTGTATCTGGGGCGTTCCCTGTATATTCTATATTTTACTCCTTCTGGCCAAAAGTCGTTTTTTAAAAAAGTTTCTATTTTTTGCTTAGCAACAACGATTTTAAATGAGCTAAAGTCCGTTTCGTATTTTTGTTCTAACCATTGCACGTCGTACACACTCTCTCCCATATCTTGTATATATGACTTCATATCCTCATCGCTAGTATTTTTTGCAAGTCGTGAAACGTAAATAGTTAGTCGCGATTCGGCTACTTGTATCTTTGTGGAGCGTTGCGCCGTACCACACATATTATTCATTTGTTTTCGTTTCTTAGTGCGAACTACCTCGATAAAACCATCCTCATCTTTCTTATCCAGTGCCCCTGTGAGATGTGATTGTTTATCTACAATATCCCGATAGCTTGTAATATACATCTCCTCGAGATCAGGTGACGATGGTGACTCATCATTGCGTGGCAACGGTGCGACCGCCGCCGCCGGCTCACCTAACACACTCCGCGTCGGAACATGCAACTTTTGCTTCTTCGGCCGTTTATTTTGCGCATGTTTGTTAGTTTGTCTGTTCGCCACTTCTTCTTCAATGGCTTTTATTGGCCCAGATCCATCGCTATTAATTTGTTTAGACCCGCACAGTGTTTCTTGCTCATGTAACAAAAGCTTTAATTTCCGCTATGTCCGACTTTACCACCTCAAATTCAGAAGGAGAAATAGTGTCTGTTGATCCCTCTGGTGCTTGCTTTGCCTTTAGCTTTGCCACCTCCTGTTTCAATACCGCCATTTCCTTAAGGAATCCCGTAACATCGATATGATCGAATGTAACGGGAGGTAGATTTTTAAGCTGCTTTGCCACAAATATTGGCAAACTGTCGGGCTCAAATTTCTTGATGAGCTTAATTATTTCCTGTATGCTCTTCTGTTCTGATCCCTCCTTTTTTCTGGTTAACCTTTTGTTCGGAGCAAGTAGTGACATAGCTAACTGTCGGGCATTTGCAATGGCTTCCGAATCATATGCACTCAAACATATTTGAATGATAGCTGGTTCGGGTAGACTGTCCACTTTGTCAGCGATAAATGCTAGTAATTCATTGATAATTACACCACACTTAGTGCACTTGTCACATTTTTTTGTTGGGCATATCATTTCCTCCCGTCCTGGTGACCGCGTGAGGCGGGGAGCACAACATGTTTTACGTGCGTACGCGCAAAGGCCGAATGGCGAACTGTGAATATTATATGCTAAAGATTATAAAACTTACTGCCAGGGAATAGGAAAAATGTTACGTGGGGTTATAAATTGTGTCAATCCAAGGTGAAAGGTCCCTTAAGGTTGTTGGCACATACGATATTGTGAAGAAGAAAATCATTTTTTGGCAAAAAAAAAACAAAACGGTCTCTTCAGAATGTATCGTGGACCGTGGTACGACCCACAACGCTGGTCTTCGACAGAAACCGACTTAATAATAATAATAATAATAAGTCATTTATTTCAGGCACAATTATAAATTATAAAATAAAATACAACAAGACCCATATCTTACACAAACATAAATGTCTAAATAAACACTAAAATAAATAAATTAAATTATAATTTTTGAAATAGTAACAAGTACTTATTTACTATTTCCGTCGCGGTGCACGGAAAGCCAATATATTAAAATTTTTATTTTTAAACTAATTATACTTAAAACTAATACATACATTAGAATCAAAATTACATTGATTAAGAAAAACATAACAAATAAAATTACTTTGTATATGTGTGTTTGTAGCATCAAATAAATGATTTATCTATCTAAACTCCATTTATCCTTACCAGTCCTATCATGTAAACAATCTTCACAGTACTTTTTGTTGAATTTTGTTGAAAATAAATCATATATTAGTTCAAACCTAAACATTCTAAAGTAAAACATTTAATAAAAACGAAAGTAATTTCCTAAAAAGTCTATTTTAATTTATATTGTTGTAAAATCATAAAAAGACATGGTAAGATTGCTTACATGATAGGACTGGTAAGAATAAATGGATTTTATCTATTTGTATTTGTGTACAACAATGACCTTAATGTATCTTTTCCCGTGGATTGACAGGAATATATACGGACAAATCACACAGATTGAGCTAGCTCCGAAGTAAGTTCGGGACTTGTGTTATGGGATACTAACTTAACGATATTGTAAGACATATGTTGTAAAGTGACGTCTTGAGACGTCGTCGTCGTGAGTGAGAAAAATGCAGCAGTGGAGTTTGTTGCGCCGCCTCTTCTCCACTTGCGCTTTGGAGGCGGTGGTAAACTTAGCTATAAGTAATTTTATGACGTCAACTAACTAAAAAACAAGAATGTGACGATTTATAAGTGCTATTTTTAAGCCAATATGAATAAAAATAATTGACTTTGACTTTGATACTATTTATTTTTTAATAAATGCGTATAAACATCCAAGACTGAGGTCAATCTAAAAAAGATCATTTTCCATTTTAACCCGACCGGGGATCGAACCTGGGACCTCCGGTGTGACAGCCTATAATGAACACTAGGAACAACCAGGAAAATGGAATCTTATTACGCGAGGTAATATTAAAAGTATATATTAGTCACATCGGTATGGCATCCCAACTAGCGATGTGCCGCTGAGAAATTTCCTGTTCCCGATCAATCAATCAATCAAAAATGTATTTGCATGAATACAACAATACATTACAGGTTTTAAACAATAAATGTTATGTATTCAGCCTGTTAACAGGCGCGCAAATTTTTTAATACTATATGAAAAATTATACATTGAAATTGCATTAATCTGAATAAAAATGTTACATTTGAAAATTTCTTCCCTTGAAAATTCTCAGAAATTTCTCGGGTTTTTAGGAAAACTTTTCCGATCTCGGGAATATGATGATGATAGTTGTAAGTGGTATGTAATAATAAATAAATATTTCCAAGAAACTTTCCGCTGTTTCTTTGAAAATTTCGGGAACGGCACATCACTTATCATAACACCACCACAGAAAAACATGAAAAAAAACCTGAAAAAAAATCTGAAACAGAATAGAAAAAAAAAAATTTCCATGTTTTTTTTTCTGGAAAAAATAAAGAATAAAAAACACAAAAATACCAATAAAAACTCAAACGAACCTAACCTTTAGACAGGTGCTCCAGTGTCCGCGCCGTGTCTACATCGCGGAAGTCCCCTTCAGAGGACAGCGAGCTGAGCGCGTCGTTGCCGTTCCGTGCGACCGCTGAGTGGAGGTTAATTTTGGTCTCGGAAAATCGACCATTGATAGCGATTACCTACTTTTATTCGAGCTCATCGAGATCACGCGACACTATGATAAGTCAAATTGCTGTTCCTAACACATTAGTCACAACACAAACAATAACGTCGGGCGGGTGTCATTACCACCGCTTCAAATTAAAAGGCATTATTAAAAGTATAAAGTCACTTCGGCATGGCATCGTACGAAACATAGAAGGAAAGTTAAATGGAAGAACGCCCAGTAAGACCAAGACAGAGTTACATAAAACAAATAAAGGAAAATGTTAGCGTCGGGTCGTATCAGGAAGTGAAACAGTTGGCAATGAAAAGAGTAAAATGGAAGGAACTCCACCGACAAGAGCCTAGCTCTTAAATTTGATGATGACATCGGCATGGCATCCCAACACAACCACAGAAAACATGAAAAAAACAGAAAAAAAAAAAACAAAAATAAATAAATGAAAAAAAAATTTTTTTTTTGTTTTTTCTGAAAAAAAAAAACAAAAAAAAACTCGAACTAACCTAACGCTACCAACCTTTAGACAGGTGCTCCAAAGTTCTCGCCGTGTCTACATCGCGGAAGTCCCCTTCAGAAGACAATGAGCTGAGCGCGTCGTTGCCGTTCCGTGCGACCGCCGAGCGGAGGACTTTTGGGTTTCTGCTATGGCTGCTTCTAAACCTGTTGGGGAAATTTAATAGTTTAGGTACCTTTTAAATGATGGGTTTGCTCTTAACCACATAAAACATGAGACATAATGATATAACATGCATCTAAAGTCCGTTTTTTCTTACTTTACTTTTTTTGAATTTTGTTGAAAATAAATCAAATATTAGTTCAAAGCTACATATTCTAAAGTAAAACATTTATTAACCACGAAAGTGATTTCCTCAAAAGTCTATTTTAATAACACGAGATGTGGGGTAGGTAGTCTATGATGAGATGCTTCATCTTTTATAGTTAGTCTTATGTCACACTCCAGACACTCCATACAACCCTCGCAAAGAGGTTGTTGCACAAATGTATGGGAGCCGGCTATATCATGAGCACCTACCTATCTGAACTTTTCATTTTTGGGTCAGTAAAGAAATAAATATATACGGACAAATCACACAGATTGAGTTAGTCCCAAAGTAAGTTCGGGTCTTGTGTTATGGGATACTAACTCAACTTATACTATATTTTATGCCAAATACATATATAAATAAACATCCAAGACCCAGGCCAATCTGAAAAAGATCATTTTCCATCTTGACCTGACCGGGGATCGAACCCGGGACCTCCGGTGTGGCAGTCTGACGTGATAACCGTTAGACCACGGAGGTCGTCAAATAAGCCTTATCAATGCCTTATAAGTAAATCCGATAAATTCGTAGCCTTTCTATGGTACATTTAGTCAACAAAATCGTAATGAAGGTTAGGCGAGTTCCGCCAAAATGGCCGACACTCATTATGATTTGACGTTCTTCATTTGACAGTTTCGATTTCCGGTACGGTCAAAAATGTAATTTTACCATAACAAGATCACGAAAAAACAAATATATGTTTGTCTTAATCGGTTTTTGATATTATTTCTGACTTTTGGTGAACTGTTCATGATATAGCCTGCTATGCAACATGCCCTTTACTACTACATAGACAAATAACGTTTGTACACGCGCAAATGAGTACATGGAATTTACTACTTGCGTGTCATGGTAATTAATCAAAATGGCGCGAAAAATGCGTCGACTACGTCAGCCCTCATTCAAGTGCCAGTGATGTCTACAACAAAGTGCGGGGTGGGGTGAGGTATAATATTATTGTATAATTGTATCTTGTTGACATCTATTTTATAAATTACTTGTATTTAATCTAATATTTCCTATGATCGATATCAAATTGTATCCAAAATGGTGACGTTGTAAATTAATGACTTTTTAAATTTTTTATGCCCTTTGTCTGGCCCTAAAGAAACTCACTCAATTGTGTAACCTCTCTATGTGACCTATGTTTACAGAAATAAATGATTTGTTTGATTGATTTAAATGAGTGCGTTTGTACTATTAATTATGCTGTGCTTATATCCAGCAGTGGACTTGTAATATGAATACATACCACTAATATCAGCCGCTGCGTTCGGTTCCCGCTGCAAACTCGCGTACAGCTGAACAACTTTGCACGCTGTCTTGGTCAGCTGTTCAGTCAACGCTGAACATAGCTGCGATGACGTCACTGAAAAATTAAGAAAGTTGGCAAAGAACATTAAAATTATATCAATCATCATATATGGTTTTGGTATGTAACTAGAATTAAACTTTAGTTAAATAAATTCTGTTTCTAGCAGTCATCAGGAAAGAGCGGGGAACTCTGGCACAGGCTTTTTGCTTAAAAGAGTTCCCCGGCCTCCTATAACTAAATAACAATGCACGTTTTTTGGAGCAAATAAAGAATTTTTATTTAAAAAAAATATATATATATATCCATACTAATATTATAAATGGGAAAGTTTGGATGTGAGTTTGTGAGTTTGTGAGGATGTTTGTTACTCAATCACGCAAAATCTACTGGACGGATTTCGATGAAATTTAATACAGAGGTAGATAATGACCTGGAATAGCACATAGGCTACTTTTTATCTACTATTTAGTATATATATATATATATATTCTAGCTTTTGCCCGCGGCTTCGCCCGCGTGAATTTCCCACGGGAACAGTGCTTTTTCCCGGGATAAAAAGTAGCCTATGTGCTATTCCAGGTCATTATCTACCTCTGTATTAAATTTCATCGAAATCCGTCCAGTAGATTTTGCGTGATTGAGTAACAAACATCCTCACAAACTCACAAACTCACAAATTCACAAACTCACATCCAAACTTTCGCATTTATAATATTAGTATGGATATAAAACTAGCTTTTGCCCGCGGCTTCGCCCGCATGAATTTCCCACGGGAACAGTGCTTTTTCCTGGGATGAAAGGTACCCTGTTTCCTTCTGAGTTATGCGATATGTGTATGCGAAATTTTAGGAAGATTGATTTATTGGATAAAGCGTGAAGAGGTAACAAACAAACAAACTCGCATTTTTAATATTATTTATTTATTTATTTTTATTTAAAACTTTATTGCACAAAATTTTAAAAAGTATGTACAAATGGTGGACTTAACGCCATATGGTATTCTCTACCAGTCAACCATTAGACCAAACAGAGAGTAGTAATAGTTAAGATTATCTAAAAATTACAGTTAATTTTTCTTGGTACCTTTGACAAAGTGAATGCAAAATTGTCTATATGTTGAATAGAACAAGCTAATTATTAAAAATAAAAAACACGACTGACAAGTTTTTACACAAAAAGTACATACAAACATATAAGTTATATACATTTTTGAAATCGCCTTTTAAAGCCCTTCAATTTGATACCCCACTCGATAAGATTGATCAAATTTTATTTTTTTGGTCTGCTATTTATCGCATATATAATCCGCCATTTTATTTTTATGATGACGTCATATAGCCTATGTCACTCGGAGGAATGCAAGGAATCTAAAAATACCTCTCACATCAAAATCTGTTAAGCCGTTTAGGACTTATGGTGGAATAAAGAAACTTACATACATACATACTTACATACATACATGAACCCTGAAAACATAACACTCCTTTATTGGTCAGTCGTGTAAAAATAACAGTAAAAGTAATAACAGTAAGACTTACTGTTGTCCTCAGGCGGAGGTTCTGGCTTCGTCCTGTGTCGGGCGGTGGCGGTGAGTCGAGCGGTTACTTCGCGCGCTTTCTGAGATAGATCGCGTTCGCTGCCGCTGCGACCTGACATTTTTTTTATATAACATTAACAAGCTAATTCAAATAATTTATTACTTTTCACATTGTACAATACATATAGATAACATATCACTACGAATCTAGGTGCAATGTAAATCCTGTGCTTCTTTAAAATATCTCACGTTAATAGAATAATCCGTAAAAGAATCACATCCACAACCAAAGTATTTCCCCAGATATAGCAAAAAACAATTCACATTTTTAAGCGATGTTTGGACGATACCACAACGCCCCTAACTAAACGTACATTCATATGACGTCACGCGTAGAAAATGGACTTTCCGTAAAAGTTTGAACTCGAATAAATTAGCTCTGGAGAATAAACTCGTGCTGAAAAGTCGCAAATCCTACTAATATTATAAATGGGAAAGTTTGGATGTGAGTTTGTGAATTTGTAAGTTTGTGAGGATGTTTGTTACTCAATCACGCAAAATCTACTGGACGGATTTCGACGAAATTTGGTATACGGGTAGAAAAATACCGGGAATGGCACATAGGATACTTTTTATACCAAAATTCCCACGGGAGCGAAGCCCCGAGGGCAGCTAGTCTTCACTATTTCTCACACATACACTTACCAATTCTCCTCTGGTCGACAGAACCCGCCCTGGGCCTTCCATTCTTCTCCCCCTGGGTTCCTTCAGCTTCAGAACTTGACTCTTCAGCATTGGCAGTCGATAGCGACACTGTTAAATGTTAGGTTAACTAAGTGCTCTGTGAGGTTATACTAGACTAGACTCTGTATTCACAAACAATACTTGCGTAAGTCGCCATGCGAAGTGAGGCATTTTTCAGTGCGTTAACGATGGCAAACCTTTCTATTGGATGAACAGTGACGTTTGTCCTTCAAGTATCGTTTATGAATAGATTTTTGAGTCCCTGTGAGCTGACAGGCACTATGAACCTTCTAAGTAACGTTTGTGAATATGGGTATATGACTACTGTATTATACTTATGACAGTTAATTCATGAGGAATTAGATATACCGGTCGAAATCATAACCCTCCTTTTCGCTTTGCCGTAGTCAGGTAACAAAGTGGGGTTTCTTTTGAGATTTTCACAAACTAGCGTGAATTATTTTCGCACGAATTGGAACTTTAATTCGTAGGAATATCTAACATAAATTTAATATACTACAACAGTGTTATCTAAAAACTACCATTTTGAATGAAAAACCTACCATGTTGAACAAATTTGGGAGAAACCATCGGTTTGCTCGATTATAGTAAAACGTATGTTAAATTTGACATCGTCGTTCGGTTAGTCAGCCGTCCAATCATATTCATATCATTTTAATTTAAGAACACAGGTACCCCAATAAGCACGATTGGATCGGCATAATAATTTCAAAATTATGACGATTTATGAAATTGAAACTATTAGATGAATACTTTCCCATACAATAGGTATAATCCATGTGTAGTGTAATTTTTACTATAATTTTAACTCTATTCTCAAGCGTACAGGCGAGTGATACTTTAATAATGTCAAGGTTAATGAAGACCTCTGCGCCATATTCTCTATCTAAACTAACTACGCTAGCATAGCTAATCCTCTTTTTATACATAGTTCGCGGTTGACCTCTTATGTGGTAATAAAGTCTATTTTTGTCTACATTTACTGTTAGCTAAGCTGGCTAGACCGATAAATAAGAAGTGAGCGTTAGCATACTTATAAATATAAGATTATTCTCGTCAAAATTTACTGTTAACTGTACATTTCAAGAGCTCACCAGCGCTATAAGCATTAGCTAGGCCTCGCCGCCTGGCTGTGTTCGCAGCAGCCTTATTCATAGAGCTGATTGTGGGCCGCATGAGGCCCTGCGGTCGAGGCTGTTGGCGCGACGGTTGTGGGTCGGATTCTGAGTCGCTCTGGGAATAATATATTATTTTATTTACTTATATTACAGATAGATAGTTCAACACTTCATTGCACCATTTATAGAAAAGCCGCCTCTTCACCACTTGCGCTTTGGAGGCGGTGGTAACCTTAGCTTTAAGCAATTTAATGACGTCAACTAACTAAAAAACAAGAATTTGACGATTTAAAAGTGCTATTTTTATTTAAATAGAATAAAAACAATTGACTTTGACTATGAAAAGAAAACTTACAAAGAAGTTGCAAAAAGTAAACACATAAATGAGCAAAGGCTTTGGGTGGAAAGAGATATAAGTTAAAAATGTAGAGTGCAATAAACATTATCAATGCGAATGTGAGTTTGTTTGTTACCTCTTCACGCTTTATCTACTTAACAAATCTTCCTGAAATTTCGCATACACATAGCTAGAAGTACTGAGAAGGACAAAGGGTTTTTCATTCTAGAAAAAAGCAGTGTTCCCGTAGGAAATTCACGCAGGCAAATCCGCGGTCAAAAGCTGGTATCTTATAACACGAATATTACCTGATTGTTCAACACATCAACACTGGAACTTCTGGTCATGTTAGACTTGGTGTGTCGGGGCAGCGGGCGCGCGAATCCGCTCGGCGACTTGTTCGTGATCGGAGGCGGCGTGGGTTTCGATGCGGCTACAATTGTACGAAACGTTATTATATTCTACCACCAGTGGGAATTTCGAGAAATCCTCTCTTAGTGCTCCCCTAAACTCCCTAATGAACCTACATGCCAATTTTCAGCTTCCTGCGCACAGTAGTTTTGGCTGTGTGTTGTCTGTCAGTCACTCAGTCAATAACGGAAGAATTTTATATGCATTGATTGAGTCTGGGAGGTCAATCGAGGGAACGGGCTTTAAACTGGAGATTCCTCCACTCATGGGCGATAGGCTAGCAACCCGTCACTTTACCTGAATCTCCATTCCATCAATACGCCCATTATTCAGATAAGCGTGGCCTTCTGTGTCTCATGACTAGGCTCTGTCTAACCCGTAAGGGATAAAGACGTGATACTCTATTTTTTATTTTTATAATATGGGAACGACAAACGAGCAAGTGGGTCACCTGATGGTAAGTGATCACCGCAGCCCATGGACAACTGCAATACTAGGGGTGTCACAAGTGTGTTGCCGGCCTTTCAAGAAGACATAGACTCGTTTTTGAAGATTCTCATTCTCTTTATTGCATTTATTTGTTGTTATACATTAGGTCTTATACATTTCACATATGTGCACAAAATTAAGTTAAAATTAAGGCAAGATTAAATTTAAGATCTCATTGAAGAAGGATTAAGAGATTATCCAAATTTTGATGAGGATTTCTTTTAGTTAACTTGGTTAGCCAAAGTGTCACTTCTTCAAAATACCAGAAAATATTTTTTGTATGTGATATTCACTTCCTGTTTGAATTTTTCCTAAAATTAAATTATTTGTGTACTTGAGTGACCCAGACTTAAAATTTATTGAGAAAGTATATACAGGATTAGTTCAACATTCCATCAAATGTTATGTATCCCATACATATATTTTGGAAACATTTGAATTTGACAGATTTGATCAATTTTAGGTAAATAATTTTATGATGGTAGAAGGATAAAACTGATGAACTTATTTTTTTTTAACATAAGTAACATGCAAAGACATGCAAAAAGCAATAACAAAACATGCAATCTCATTCGAATTACCTTTATGTACCTTAAAGGATCACAGGTTGATATAAGTGGATGTAAATACATAGTACAATAAAAATACTATTATGTGCAATAACGGGTTGCTAAGTGCAATCGAAAGAAAGTAGATAAATCAAATATTCGATATTTAAAATATTAGATAGATAGATATACCATATTATTCCAACAAAACCAATTCCACCATGTTATTTCAAAAACTACCATTTTGAACAAAAAAACTACCATTTTGAACCCGACCACCCAGAGTGCCCGTCACCTCGTATAAAGGCTGGGACCCACCTTTGCGGCGTTCTCGGCGCTGGCGACGGTTTAACAGCTAAGTCGGATAGGGATATGGCTCGCCGCATGCCGGAGGATTCTTCTTCGGGCTCGACGGATAAATGGTTGCGGTTCGCTAGAGGACGATAGTTAGGTAACATGCAGGTAGCAATCTGAACTGTTTGACAAATTACGTTCTAAATATCGACTCTATTGTGACCAATAGTCTCTTCTCTATTTCTTAGCACTAAACGGGTCCACTGGATGCGTCCTCTCAGTCTGGGACCACTGGGGAAATGGGTGACCCAATTCCCCGAGGTAAATTAAAACATGAAATAAAACGTTCGTGCTAAGCTAAGTCTCTTTACTGATGTTTTTTTAATGCAGATTTTTATTTCAACTCGCCAAGGGCTAGATTGAAGTGGTATATCGCTACTCTGTACTGTGTATTTGTGCACTTAACATAATTCATAATCACAACTCATAATTTTTCACGTAAAACGTTACTTATTGCTAATTTGCTAATGCAAGCAAGAATCAAATAACTATTTTAAAAACTGCACCAGTTCAGATTGCTTATTCGCAAAAGCTAAAAATATTAAAACATATAATGAAAATGATCATGCCTAACTCTAATACAACGTACAAAAAACTAACACTATCATGCTATGACGAAACATAAAAAAGCTATGTGAATGTCGTGAAGATGTTGCCAGTGTCATAAAGATGAACGTTAACTCGAATTTTCAATTAGGCCTCTTCACAAAGATCACTGATGCGGTCTTAAAAAATACTATTAACTATAGATTGCTAAAGCATCGACATAACCAAGCTATACATACTTTAGTGGTCGATGTAGATAGAATAATGGGTAATATTATTATTAATACGCGTACTGAGAATTTAAACAAAGAACCACTAGAGCATGTAAAAGTCGATGATCTAAAGCGCAAATAAGAAACAGTGTCGCCAATCATGCAGTCCCAACCTTGAGTTGGTGAAAACTTCGATGGCAAGACGGGAATTGGTATCGGCAGCCTCTTAGCCAAGCACGAACCCCTTACGACACTCCCGGAATAAATAACTGGTCTGATTCTACTCGCAGATGGAAAATTCTTATTCTCCATGCACAATCTTGGTGTAGGAACTCTAATAATCTTCCTAAAAGGAGTTTTCGCTCTGTTAAACCCAAAGAAAGACAATCTTTTTGGTGAATTAGTACAACTTGAACTTGTGGTCGACGATTCGTAATTTTCACTATCTAAATGCACGTCAGTTTTAGGAAAAACCATTTCGTTGTACACTCTTTGTTTAAGGCTTTTCGGTATGTTGATCGCATCTGTATTAATAGTGTTATTTAGTTTGACTTCAGTTTCACCGGATACATTGTCATTGCCTGCTTCATTAGGCGTTTCCATTTCTTCGTGAACTAGAGTTCCAATCTGCTCTGAATCCAAAATGTCAGGAAGACTAAGGTTTCTCTTGATTTCTTTATTTTCCGAGTTGGGTTCTATATCTGTGTCAGCCTCTTCCAATGTTAATGATGCGAAATTTGGGACTGTAGTCTGTTTGGTCGCCAGTTTTTCAAATTTCTGGGATAATACTTTGACTACACCAGTCCCGTCATTTATATTTGCTTTTAGAGGTCTCATGCGCCATTCTTTGAGTATCTTTTCTTGTAGTATCTTTCTTTCCTCCATTTCAACTAACTTGTTAATAATTTCTAATTTTCTTTCAATATATTTATATTTTTTTAACTCGTCACTCATTTCTTTGGGTGCTATGTTTTCTTTTGCATCACTATGACGACTATGACAGGGTTCAGCAAAATCTCTGTCGTTTGATATTTTTTATTTATCTGATCTTTGATACATTTTCCGTAAAACTTATTTTCTTGTTCAGCATAGTAATCTAAAGAATCTTTGGCAAAATCATTACTGTCTTCTATTACATCTAACGAATCCATACTAACTTGTTTCATGCGTTCCATTCTTTGCATTGCATATACTTCTAAACTGTCCATTTGAATTTCAGATTTATTCTCATTCACGTCTTTTTCTTTTACAAAAACGTCAAAAGTCTTTTCTGAATTGTCGGAAGAATCAACAGTATTGGAATTTTTATCTCCTTTTTTCTTATTATTAAGATAATTCTTATTTTGTAAACCATCTAATTTGGCTTTATATTGGGAAGATATCGAAGAACTAAGACTGGCCTTGTCCAAACCAGCTTTCAGTCTATTGTTTATCTTAACAGACGATGTCCTTTTTATAGGTTTCGGAGGTTTGTGTGGAACAAATTCCATAGTAATTTTTCCATTGTTATTTTTCTGAGATCCCCTTTCGAGACTCTTAGTTGCATTAAATTTATTACCATTTGCCTTTTCCTTGTTCATCTGATTTTTGCTGACTTTATTTTGTATATTTTTACGAATTTGCTCTTCAAACTTTTCTAAATTTTTTTGTACGTGAGAGTTGCGTTTCTCCATTAAATTTTTCAAAGGATTTGGCTTAGAAGCTGGCTCAAGGACTACTTCAAAGCTACAACTCTTTGATTTCACCATAGACTTATTATCACACCCTTCCATTTCACTAGGGTATTTATGTTTTTCGGCAAACTTAGGTTGTAATGATTTACTCGTATTTGCTCTGTAATCTGCTGAATTTAATCTCGGTATTTCGTCTATCGGTTTCTTATCTTTAGTATACTGTTGTATACTACTTCCATCAAAATAATAAGCAATATTTTTAGCTGGAGGTGGTGGCTGCTTAGAAGAAGAATCGTAAAGACTTTTGGACCTAGAAACAGTTTTATGTCCTGGCATATCTTTTGTTGGTACATCAAACCCATAAATTTTGTTAGTAGGTGGTTTCGGATTATTACAGACAGGCGTTGATTCTTTATAATTGGGACTTGTGCCTTCGAAATAATTGTTGTACATATATCCTCCGAAATATGGAGCATTATTAGGACTTGAACCATAGCTTTTTGATGTATTATCGAATTCGTAACAACTTTTACTGTTTCTAGGTATTCCTACACCTGCGTTTCTCTGTTGTCGTTTAGGTTTAGTCGCATCAAATAACATTTCTAATGGGGCGCTTTTGGTGCATTCAGAGTCATCTGATAAAACACTTTCAAGCGAATTGCAGTTTGTTCGAGACAACTGATTGTCATTATCAAGGTACTCATCTGAGAGTACGGATTCTTGACTGCAACTCGATTTCATATACTTCTTTTGATTAAGGAAGAAGCTAGCACTACTATGTCTATGATTTTCAAGATATTTCTCATCCGGTTCATTAATATTTTCAAAGGAGCAATTTTGTGAATCGTTTAAATTGTATCGACTATCAAATCTAGCTTGTTGGAATGCAACTTCGTTGCCGTATTTCAAGAATATTTCGTTAGAAACACTGGAACAGTTCGAGTGATCACTAAGCATAGATTCGTTTGAACGCGTAACACATCTTTTAGTCAACACACTTTGGCACCTGTACATATTGGAGTAATTATAATTCATAGAATCCTCGTCCATAATGTCTTCAAGGTTAGAAGGCATATTACGAGGTAGAGTCGAACTTTTCTGACCTATACAAGATGGTTTGGCAGGAACAGCTGGTTTTTCACCAAGAACATTAACACTAGATATTTCGTAATTAGACACAGTTCGTCTTGGAGCTTTGTTTTTACTATGCTTCTTGCAAATCCTTTTAGAATACAATTTATTTTTGCAACTGGCATCCTGGCTAAGACTGCAGTCTTCTAATGAATCCGATGAGAAATTACCATCATCTCTTTCTTCAACCTCTTTAGTAGGATGTAGATCTAAATCACCTTGAGAATTAGATTCGAACTCGTCCAAGTCACCATATTTCTTTGTTATTTCTGCAATCATCTTCTCAGTGTCACTTTTTATTGTGTCAACAATGCTTTTGCCATTATCTTTTATATTCCTGCCATCAAAACCTACGAAGAAACTCAAAGAATTTCTCTTTTTGGGGTCCAACGAATTCGATTGAGATTTTTGATTGTTTAATTCTTGTTTTTGACCTTTTTGAGCTTTGTCAGCCCATTTGCATTCTTCTGACACGGGAGAAACAGGACAGGACTTATAATTTTTGAAAATGCTCCTAGCACTAGGCTTAGGTTTTGGCTGTGGTTTATCTTCATGTTTATTTAAATTCAATGTAAAGTTCCTTGGTGGAATTTTAGGTGGTTCCTTATCCTCTTGAGCTGGGAATAATCTATTGAAGACTTTAGATTGTACCTTTTTCCCTATATCTATTGTAAACGCCAACGGTTTCTGTGGCAACTGTTCTTTGAAAACCATCGGCTTCGTCCCGTACGGTGTAAAATTCATAGTTCTCTTTTCATTTTGAGTTATTCTCACATTAGCATGGGGTGGTACATAGGGTGCTATATTTTCTAAATAGTCTGGTATAAGTTTGTTGAGATTCGCGGGAATGGCGTAAGGGTTTTTGTTTCTGTAATCGATGTTAACGTTAGGATAAGGGTTGAGGCTGTCGAAATAGTTGGAATTTAGACTGTCCAGGGTTTCTTCTGGACAGGGGTTGGGTAATCCTGGTCAGCGTGGTGGGAAATATCAAATGTTAGTATATAGCAGTACATGTTAGGTTCTGTTGAAAAATAAATTCTGCCTTTTCAAAACAATTGAGAAAAATATGATTATGTAAACTAATATTAATATTTAAATGTTTCAATGAACTGAAACATTTACAACACGTAAATCACTTGGACAATAGCGAATATTACGCAAAGCACTGACGCAGATGGCGACATCAGCACATAAAGTAAACATACCCTTCACCATGATGCAGAAGTCAATGTCATTTGTCAATATCAAAATACTATAATTACTCCTTATGCCAGTGCCGCCCATTAGCGTCAAAATATTATAGTAATTTTTATTATTCAATTGATGGCAATGGCGTCGTTGCTCTATGCTTCTTGATAGCACAATATAGCTGACTGTATTCAAATATAATCAGAAGTACTTTAGTGAGAAAAAGACGAATATATGCACATGTATTAGCAATCTGTTTATAAGACCGAGCTATATTTACTAATTATTTCTCAACAGATCAAAATGATTTCACAATTGTTTATGGTAAATGTTAATGATTGTGTTTCACTCAATTCATTAGCAATGATAATTTAAATATGGATGGTGATAGTCGTACCATTATACATTTATTTTTTATTGCAAAAAATATATTTCAAAAAAAGGCTTGGGAAGCAAGAGATCAAATGTCAATATCGCAATGTCTTGAACTATTTTGAACTCGAAAAGTTTGAAATCACAGTTCAAATAGATTATCAGTATATAAATCAAATACGACACATATCTTTGACGAATCTAAAGCTGATTCGCATTGCAATTTTTTAGCTTGAGTATTTGTGGCTCATAGGCATACATTGCTTAGATTTCATGTGAGCTATGCATTGAAACGAGACAAAATTAGGAAATGTACGTTGCTTTTTCGCAAATACGAAAACATCAACAATGTAAGAGCATATCATTAAAAAACTATTCGACTTTTATGGTTAATATTGACACGACTACCCACATCCACGATTCAAATGATAATAAACCTTACTAAACTTACCATAATTCCTATTATTGCTAGGCACAGCCATGGAGATGGGTCTGTTTCGTCTTGATCCATCCTTTTCGGGTAAGTATGATAGGTCGGTGGTCGATTGACTGGATTTTAGGTTGGATCGGAAGGCTACCTGTAAGGGAGATAAATAAGAATTAATATAAAAAGGGGTTGTATGTGTATATATTTTGACCAACATCTGCCTAATGTCCTCATACTGTTTATGATATCCTGGTACTTTGACCTCATTTATACTGTGTAGCTGCTTCCTTATTATCTGCGTATCTGTCACTATTCCTGCGCCTGCTAGGTTCTTATGATCGCCTGGTACTTGTGTCTCTATATATATACAAAAACTTACTTCTAGTTTTTTCCGTCACCCTTCAAGGGTCCAAATTCTGGGGTACGGGTGGAGTAAACGAAAAAAGTAACATATTTTCCTAAGAAATTGTCACCCCGCCTACTAACTTCAACGAGTTTCCTCCCCATTCACTTACATTCTCCAACCGCCTCCTGGTCTCCAGTATCCTTCTGCTGAGCTCCTCTCGTCTCCTGGCAGCCTCGGGGTCCACGTGGCAGGGGGTGTGGGGCGCGGGGAGATTCTGCGAGGGGGGCGCAGGGGGTTCGGCGTTGTCTTCCAGCCTACTGGTAGTTTATGACAGCCTGGTACTTCAACAAGTTTTCTCCCCATTTACTTACATTCTCCAACTGCCTTCTGGTCTCTAGTATCCTTCTGCTGAGTTCCTCCCGCCTCCTGGCAGCCTCGGGGTCCACGTGTCGGGGGTTGCGGGGCGCGGGCGAGGGGGGAGTCTGCGAGGGGCGCACAGGGGGGATCGGCGCTCGGGACAGGTGCTGCGCCGAAAGTGATGTGTTTCCTGTGAAGTTTAGTCGATTTATTACCTACTTGTATTTGTACCAAAGGCTAACAACCGATCAAAATTGGATTCACGAAACCGGAAATGGGATTCCCGAAATTCCCACATGGCGGAACCCCAGGAAAATTATGTCTATACCTCCACTCGATGCAATTTCCATCTCAGCCTATTATTTATTTCTTATTAACTTTAAAGTACAAAATTTAAAAAAAAAATGGACAAATGGACTTTATGGCATTATCTACCAGTCAACCATCGACTATCGAAGGACCGATCAAAATTCATTAGAATGGCGGAGCCCCAGAAAAATCATGTTATATACCTCCACTCAGCGCAGTTTCCATCTCCGCTCCGCTTAGACTATCGAAGGCGGACTTTAAATACTTCTCCCGTCTGCCAGCCTGGTCAAGGGATTCGCAAGAGCCGGATAAGGGATTACGGTCCGCGTTGTCACCGGATGGTGTTGATACCTGATGGAATAATAAATAGAAATTAAAAGGGGAAGAATATATTTCAGCTACTGCTCGTTGTCCATTCCCAAATAAATCAGTACTGATATGTCCCACCTACTAAGTGATTTATGTTGCCTGGTACTATGTATCGAGCGTGTTGTAAAACACTGGTGTCAGATTTTTCTCAAATCGCTTAAGCAACTTACATGACTTGACGACTATCGCTATCTAGCGGCAGTAGCAAACACACTTTATTTGACTAACAGTGTTTTTCTGGTACTTTACTATTAATTCCACTGGATAATCGGAGCTTGTCTTAGGAAAAACTGGTACTTTATGTCCGCCTGGTATCTTTAACCCGAATTCACCATGTTTGCAAGTGACAATGAGTTAGATTAAAGACAATGAGTTAGATTAAAGACAGTGATGGTGATGATGTAGTATTACTTAAATGGTGATGATGATTATTATGATGATGATCATTACCTCGTCATCATCAGAATCACGGCCAGAACCACTGAGCGAGGTGCCGCTTGGAGGTAACTCCAGTCTCGGCGAGCTAGCTTTCCACCACCTTCGTACTAACTGCCGTAGTCTTACTTACAATTCCCATCTGCTAGTTTCTTATGATGGCTTGGTACTTCGCAATCTACTTGTCCCTATTTACACACCCCCACTAATTGGGATAATCGGAGCTTGTCTTTTAAACAACTGATATTTCATGTTCGCCTGGTATCTTTAACCTAAATTCACCACTCTTAAAGTATCAAATGATGATGGTCATTACCTCGTCATCATCAGAATCATGACCAGAACCGCTAAGCGAGGTGCCGCTTGGAGGTAACTCCAGCCTCGGCGAGTTAGCTTTCCACCTTTTTGACTTTCGTACTGACTGCCTAAGTTCTTCAGCGTCCATCGCGTTCACCATGAATTCACTGCAAAATAAAACAATTTGTTTTAAAGTCTGAAGAAGATCTGGAGGCCGACTGGCAGGAAGTGGAGCAGAACAGTAAGGAATGGAAGCTTCTGGTATTGGAGGCCAAGATCCTCTTTGGGTCGTCGTCGTCGAAGTAAGTTTTAAAGTAAGAATTACTTGACTACTATGTCATTTTCTCTCAAAAATTTTAGTTTATTTCTCTTCACAATAGGTACAAGTTGGGTACGTAGTGTATTTAAAAAAGGTACATTGTAATAAACATGTATTGTGAGAGTGTGGTGTCTGAAATAGGTTTTATAAGAAACTAACAATGTAATACCACCATCGAAATACGTATTAGTACATAATATCTCGATGGATACGACAATGATTGCTACAAAAAAAACTCACCCGGGCGTATCATCGTCATTGTTCCCAGGATAATACGTGGGCCTATTCCGACTTTCTGATGAAGAAGTCCGTTCTCCATCGGAAATGTCTTCGATGTCGCCATCGTGCTCAGTAGATTCTTGATCCTTGAAAGAGAAAAAAAAATATCAAAACTAAACTTAAGTTCAAAGTGGCTTGATGACTTGAAATTTGTTTTTTTCGTAGAATTTAGGTATTTTTTTTTAGTTTGATATTTAAAGGATCAAACTAGGTTTGAACTAAACGATATTTTAGATAAAATACATTTTTTTTGGCCTTATCTCCGTTTCCAATATTTGACATTGAAAAAACGAAACAAAACATATTTAAGTAACCGAAATAAGCATAGCGAATACAAAGGTGTCGTATAATTTGTACGTATCAATGAAAAAAATAAAAAGAAAAATAAATAGAGATTTCACTCATCCGCCGACAGACTTATCATACCTACCAAAAGAAAAAAAACTAAACTTAAAAAATTAAAAAAATTAAATAAAAACCTCATATTTAAAGCTGCCGAGCGACGAATCGTCGGTGTGATGCCTTGTGCGACTGTCTCGCGCATTCGTTACTATTGTTACCTAAATTAAAAATAAAAATTTAAATAAACAAAAATAACATAAAAACACTGAAATATCATATTATCAAGCCATTTTCCCGTGGGGGTAGGCAGAGACTAGCGATGTCTATTTGCTACGATCCTTACAGATCTCTCTCGCTTCCTCGACACTCATCACTCTCTTCATACATGCTCGCCAGTTATGGGTATCTCCCTTTTTATGTATTTGAACAAATACAGTATTTGTGTCTATATAGATCTATCTAGATCTATATAGACACAAATCTATCTATATATATCTATATATGTGGAATATAGGTCTGATTATAAATTTCCCCCATCACGTAAGATTTGCGAAAAAAAATGTGTCAAAAATTTAAAAATTAAATTTTCGCTAATATTTTGAGACAGAATTAAAATAAGTAGCTCTAAAATTTTCAACATGTTTTTTAGCTGTAAATGTTATAACACTCTTCAATAATATAAAGCAATTCAATTTTAAATTTTACATTTTTTATTTCCCGCAAAAACATTTTTTGAAATTTGTGTTAATTTCTCCATACAAGGACTATAACCATAAAATGTATGGAGAAATTAACACAACTTTGAAAAAATGTTTTTGCGATAAAAAAAAATTGTAAAATTTAAAATTGAATTGCTATATATTATTGAAGAGTGTTATAACATTTACAGCTAAAAACATGTTGAAAATTTTAGAACTACTTATTTTAATTCTGTCACAAAATATTAGCGAAAAATTAATTTTTGAATTTTTGACACATTTTTTTTCTCAAATCTTACGTGATGGAGGAAATTTATAATTTGACCTATATTCCACACGTACAGATCTATCAAAAAAACCTAGTAGCTTTGAGGGTATAAAAAAAATAAAAAAAATGTAAACTAGTGTTATTATTAATATAAAATCTAACTTTCGATTACTAAGAATCAACTATAGTACTTTTGCACGCACTGTCACCCGACTAGAAATTATTCTACTGGATATGTTGACTCAAACAATAAAAGTCAGGTCAAAATCGGTTCAGTAGCTTCATTAACATTATCTCTCTCTTTAGTCGTATTTCCTCATGACTGAGGGTCGTGGTCATTATATGGAATGGAACACAACTACTATCTTGGCAATTTTAATGGAGTGGTTTGCCAGTGCCTTCTCCATTTCACACACTAGCTGATAATCATCAACCAGAGTGCAGGTTTCCTCTCGATGTTTTCCTTCACCGGAAGCAAGTGGTGGTCGATGAAAACTAACATTAGTAATGAGTCAGATTGGTATACAAACTCATGTAGCACGGGCAGGATTCGAACCTTGGACCTTTGCAGCCACAGGCAGGCACCCTACCTACCACTCGGCCACCATTGCTTCATTAGCATTACGCTTTTAATAATAGCAATTAAAGTTTAGCTATGATAAATTTCTAGCAAAATTTTCTATCAAAATTATAGCGAAGAAAAAAAAAGGCAACCATATACTTGTTACCGCTATATGCGGTCGTCAAAATCTATCTATCTATTACAACTAAAAAAACTTACCCCAAAAAAGGAACATATAGAGTAAAAAAATATTCACCACATGCCATATATACAAAAAAGCAAAGCTTTGATGAGATGAACGATAATACAGCTATATACAAATGTACCAGGGTAATATAACATGCAGTAAGTTTAAATATGATATTAATTTTTGTAGCTTATTCCGTGCAGTTTCCCTAAAGATATATAATTTTAACCAATATTTACATCATGATACAAGTGTGCTATGTTGATCATTACAATATGAGGCGGTATTGGCATTGGAATAATAAAACCGAATACATAATGATCTATGCACACGATTTTTCAACACACTTAAAGTCAATATTTTTGATAATTAAGCGAATATCAACATATTTTATAATAAACGAAAATATAAAAAGAATCTCAGAGTGAAGTCACTATCTGTCAAACTAAAAGTGACATGACCATACTAACTTAAATTGTATAGTCAATCTTTCAATTAAACACATGTACAAATGAAATGCAACACGATAATGACGAAAAGAACACAAGCGCATACAGACAAAAAATAAAAATAAAAAAAACCTTGTGCGCCCTCGGGGAGAGTATGGAATTGGCCAATCTGTCAAAGTTCTCGAATAGAGCCGCCACCCTGGGCAGCTGGCTCAGGTTGAGTGACTTCGGCCGCTGATGTCACGTGTTATATATTTTTTAATTTAGAACTGGCTGGTGGTTCGAGATATTTTTAATTATTATTTTTTTATTTAGAACTGGCTGATTGCTTGTGATATGTTTATAATGTTCTTACTATTTTTATGTTCGCCTGGTAGTGTCTGGATTAGATCATCCTACCCACTTGGTAAACAAGGTAAAAATACTACCATTTTTGGTAAATTTCAGGGACTTTAGAAGTGCTCAGATTGATCGAGACCATATGCATAAACAAAAAAAAGATGCTTAAAAATAAAATAAAAAATATCTCAAACCCTGAGTTACAGGAATGAAAGAAAATGTGTAAAGGCAAATAATATCTGACTAACAAATTAAAAAGATATAGGAAAAAAAACCCTTTTCCTCAAGTTTTCAATCAACACTAAGACAAGAATAGAAAATATGTACCTAATTTGAAAAACAGTATTTTATATTTTAAAAATGTTAATATGAGTGGTTTGAAATTTATTAATTCTTAGTGCGGTAATTGAAAACCTATAGAAAAATAATAAAACATTAATAAATATTGACAATTATCTACATTATTAATCCGTCACCGATAGGACCAAAACCGTGTGAGTGATTAGACGAAAAATTAAAAAAAATGTACAAAAATATGTTGGAAAGTCGGGGATGTATTTATAACACTGATGTTAATATGTTATACAACCAACACAACAAGAAAAAAAACATATAACTGATAGAATATACGAACGCTGTTTTGTCTTTACGCGCCTGGCGTGTTGATTGTTTTCTATATTACACTCCAGGCGCGATTTCAATAATGAAATCATTCAAATTGATTAATTGACGTCACAATATTTTAATGTGCAAAATACAATACCAAAAAATACTGTTAGTTTTGCTATAACTTTAGTTTTTCCGGACAACCACAATTTATTAAAACATACAGTCTCCAAACCCCATTCTTAATAAGTTTTACCAACATAAACATTTGGAATTATTTATTTTTTTATATATTAAAGTAATCAATCTATATTTCTTCAAATATATTTTCATGATCAGAATAAAATTGATTCAAATAAAATTATTAAAGTTCCTCTAACATCCCCTACTTTCCAACTCTCCCCACCACTTCAAATCCACACATCAACACGTAATACATACCTGTTTGGTGCCCTGGTCTCTCCTCTTCTCGATATAACGTGTGTCGGTGCCGCTATCTAGCGAGCTGTCTTTGGAACCGTCTGAGTCGCGTTTTTCTGCAAAAGAAAAAATAAAATGGCGTAAAGGAATCACTATTCAGCTAAGCGTGACCTTTAAGTCCCACTAATTTTACCCCTAAGACTCTGTCTACCCCGTAAACGTATTATCTATCTATCTATCTCAGGGATAAAGACGTGAATCTGTATATGTAAAAAATAAAGTAATCCGCCAAGTAGGTTTGACAGCACGGCACCGCTTCGGCATTTTGCAATTTTGAACTTTATTGACATCACTTTTCTTATATTTGTTTATATTTTTCCATCACTTTCTTATATTTGCCGCCGCAACGCTCGCAAAGCTGCCCGTACATGGGAAAATGTATAAAAAATAAAATAGAAATGATGGCAACAAAGTTCAAAATCGCATGCGCCTAAAAAGCTGGTACTGTGCTCATGAATGAGTGAATTAAACGAGTGAATTAAATTATGACTTACCAGCAGGTTGTATCCTAGTAGCCCATTTACCCCTGGCTGGGGGTTGGGGGGTGGGTGCGGTGGGCGTGGGTAACGAATCTCCTAAACTCTTCTTGGCCCACGTCGGTAATCTGCCTATCCTTAAACTGTAAATGAAATAAGAAAACATATATTCTAGACTTCCTTTACGATATACTATAACCTATTTTAGTTGACTTTTACTAACCCTTCACTATGAACTATTGCGTCGAGGATCTCCCTCGCCGGGGAGCCCAGTTAATATTTACTCTCAAACTCTCGCATTTTTATGATATCCCAGTACTTTTATTAGCACTTGTCACTATAGGGTTTCCCCTACGAATTACTAAGGTTTCTCAATCAATACATGTTGGTACCTGACAGTACCTACAATACGTACCTACATAGTATATTTTAAAACTACCTATATACTTACGTATAATCAGGCACGACGGGAGTAGAGAACTGTGTGTCGGGGATTTCCCGCGGCGGGGAGCCCAGTTGAGATTCACTTTCACTCTCCATCGACATGCCATTTGTCGACCCTGGTATTTTCCTGCGTAACAATAAAAAAAAATTATTCTGTTACATACGAGAACAAAAAAAAAATACTGAAATTTTCCTAATAAATGTAAAAAGTACATTGAATAATCTAGCTTGTATTGTGACCACCATATCTTGAGGTTCCCGCCATACAAAATACAAAGCCCCGTTTCTAGATTCTGAATCTCTAGCATATTTCTGCAAGCCTAGTACACGAAATGACGTGAAATTTTAATTACGGCTCTGTGTACCCCGTAAGATTAAAGACGTGTAAATACTACTAATATAACTTTGGATGTGAGTATGTTTGTTACTCAATCACGCAAAATCTACTGGACGGATTTTGATGAAATTTGGTATACGAATAGAAAAATACCAGGAATAGCACACAGGATACTTTTTATCCCGACTTTCTCACGGAAACAAAGCCCCAGGGCGCAACTAGTACACAAATAAAATACTTACTTTTTTGTCGTATAGCTTGCTGTGCTTTCCAACAACAGCAGTTTACAAATTCTGAATCTCTAGCGTATTTATGCAAGCCTAGTACACCAAACCAAACAAGACCATCCAAAAGTTACATTGAAATTTAATTATGCCAACATCTAAGGCTCTGTGGACCCCGTGAGAAACAAAGACGTGAAACTATATATAAAATGACTTACTTTCCTTGCCGTATAGCTTGTTGTGCTAATCTAGCTAGCACGGTGACCACCATATCGTCAGGTATCCGCCACACAAATATACAGCTATGCCTGATTCTAAATCTCTAGTATCTTTATGTAACCCTAGTACACTAAACCAGACAAAACGTCTACAAGATGTAATTTTAATTTATGGCCCACATCTAAGGCTCTGTGGACCCCGTGAGAGATAAAGACGTAAAACTAACTATATATAAAATGACTTTTGTATTTTTCATGAGTATGTGCAATAAAAAGTTTATAAACAAACAAACAAATAACTTACTTTCCTTGCCGTATAGCTTGTTGTGCTAATCTAGCTCGCATGGTGACCACCATATCGTGAGGTACCCGCCACACGAATATACAGCCGTCGCCGGATGCGGAAACTAGGTGTTGGCAGTCAGGGGTGAACCTACAAAAAAGTTGTTACAAAAATTTAAGATTTTGCAACGAGCCTTTTATAAAAATTTATCATTTATCAATATACGAATACCTATATGTACTTGGCCTTCAAAGAAGGCTCTACTACTAGCATTTAGGAACGACCACTGCTGAGAAGAAATGCAGAAAGGAACTCATGAAACAGTCTTGGTCGCCTAACATGCCAGAGGGGCTATTTATTAACTTTATACATACACTAGATTGTGTACAGTCAAAAATAAAATATAGGAAACAAATCCTAACTAATATTATAAATGCGAAAGTGAGTTTGTTTTTTGTTTGTTTGTTACCACTTCACGCTTTATCTACTGAACCACTCTTTCTGAAATTTCCCATACACATAGCTGGAAGTACGGAGAAGGACATAGGGTACCTTTCAACCCGGGAAAAAGCACACAAAAGCACTCACGCGGGCGAAGCCGCAGGCAAAAGCTAGTTTCAAATAAATTAAGGAACACGTGTGCCTAGTATCGTATGGATCCGTTCACAAATACAACCTCTACCCGCAACAAACAAACACACATCCGCCGCCTTTTGCGCATATATTTTTACTCCTGCACTTGATACCGACTTCACCTCATGGCATGCCAATACATTCTTCTTTCTTTTTGATAAATCTGCCTTTATGTTATTTCATGATTTTAAGTTTCATGAAGGAAGTCGGTTAATTTTTTTTGGAAAAAAAAAATATTAGTTATATTTTAAGTTACTTTGTGTATCTGGAAATGTGATCTTGTGTGCTAATAAAGTATTCTTGTCTTGTCTTATCACATCCCGACAAAAGTAAAATTCAGTCTTAAAACAGAGACTCGCTCGCTTCGCTCGCTCAATTACCTGAGGCCAGTGACGATTTCGGAATGACCATACATGGTGGCCATACACTCGCCGGAGTAATAATCGTACACGCTCAATATTTTGTCTGTACTCGATGTCGCTAGGTATATGCCGCTACTGTCTAACGCCACCTGAAAAACAAAAAAGTAAGTATATGCCAGCTGTTTCTCTTCTCGCGCAAAAACTACTTATCGGCCCTAACGTATCAAAAAAAACCGGCTAAGTGCGAGTCAAACGGTACGGAACCCTAAAAACGAAACGATTTTCACATTGGTCTAACTTTAAAACTGGCGCAGATTTCTTGCTACGCCGCTTTGAGCCTGAGATATAAATAATAGAACATAATTCCACACAGACCAAGTCACGGGCAAAAGCTTATAATCACACTAATATTAATAATGAGAAAATATTTGTAAGTTTGCGAGTTTGTTTGTAGGGGGTAAGCTTCGGAACTAAAGAACCAATTTCAAAAATTCTTTCACCAATAGAAAGCTACATTATACCTGGGTGACTATATGCTACTATAGGACTATAGGCTACAATTTATGTGTGTACCTCCCAAGCGAAGCCGGGGCGGGGCGCTAGTTAATAAGTTACCTTTATAAGCGTGCCGTCCTCAGCAGTGGTTCCTCTGAACGTTTTAGTATGGCGACCCTGCGCCGCGCTGTATACTCTTACATTGCGATCCTGCAATGATTATACACACAACATAACATTACATACCATTTTTGACAAAGTTGCGTTCGACACTCGAGGTCACAAACTTGGATTATTCATTAGGCCAACATCATAAACAGGTCGACAAAAAATCACAACTATCAGATTTGACGCATGCTGTGATGTATAAAGTTACTGGACTACTATACATACGAGACAAGTAAATAATAGTAGTTTATGCAACGGATTCATAATGGGAGGCATTAAGGCGAGTTTCATAATAAGATCACACTCATGTTTTAATGCCTCTCATTATGTATCAGTTGCATAAACTATTACGATACAGCTAGTAGTACTGTAATGACATTACGATACAGCTAGCGGTACTCATTTTTTTAAAATTTTATGTATGTGCTTTTATAAAGTATGTCTTTATAAAATCATTTTTTATTTCGTAATTCGAATATTTCGACATGAGTGTATATAAAATACGATACCTGACAAGCCGTAAGTATATGCCTGCCGCCCGCATCCACTTCCATATCATACAACGTAGTCCGACCGGAAACGTTCTGACCGCGCGCGAATTGGTAACTTCCGTCTGATGTCTGAAAAACAATAATATTCTATTTTTATTTTGCATAGAATCACGTCTTTATCCTTTACAGGGCAGACAGAGCCAAGAGTCGTGAGACTCGAAGGCCACGCTTAGCTGAATAGTGGGCTCTCTGATGGAATGGAGTTTCAGATGTAGTGACAGGTTGCTAGCCCTTCGCCTATGAGTGGAGGAATCCCCAGCCCTTTCCCTCGATTGACCTTTACAATCCGCGCGGGAAGAGAAGCAGCTGGCACATTCTATGTTTTTTCTTCGCTCCCAGACCAGCATGGAAGCAATATTTATTTTAATTACCAAAATAGTTAACAGCACATTATCACTGAGCTGGAACAAAATAGCAAAGCACACTCACTGACTGTGCTTTCATCTTTACTAAATGTTGTAAATTACGTATTTTCCCAATAGATGGCGTGAAATCAAAGTATGAAATATTAATTCATTCCGATGTCGCCATCTATTGTCATTTTATGGTTACTAATTGGCAGACATTCTAGTTGGGACCCCATGTTATCATACAGAGAAAGAATGTTTGGATGTTTGTTACCCTTTCATTCAACAATTACTGGACGAATTCTAATGAAATCTCACACACGGGTAGAACAAAACCTTTAATAACACATAGGGTACTTTATACCCCAAAATACCCACAGGAGGTTTACCCCGGGTCGCAGCTATTAATAATAGGAATTAAAGACTACATTAATTTTGGGGAAAGGGACTTTTTGAAACCAAGGACTTTAAGAGCCAGTTCGCAAAATTGGCATTTCGGCAACTGACTTGCTAACTTCAAGTTACTGTTGAAATATGTTTAATCCTAAACCTAACTAATATCATAAATGCAAAAGTGAGTTTGTTTGTTACCTCTTGACGCTTTATCTACTGAACAAATCTTCCTGAAATTTCGCATACACATAGTTCGAAGTACTGAGAAGGACCTTTCATCCGGGGAAAAAGCACTGTTCCCGTGGAAAATTCACGCGGGCGAAGCCGCGGGCAATCTAGTGATGTATAGAATACTAGTTTTCGCCCGCGTGAATTTCCCACGGGAACAGTGCTTTTTCCCCGGATGAAAGGTCCTTCTCAGTACTTCGAACTATGTGTATGCGAAATTTCAGGAAGATTGGTTCAGTAAATAAAGCATGAAGAGGTAACAAACAAACAAACAAACAAACAAACTCACTTTCGCATAGTTAGGATTGCATTTGAGTAAGATAGCAAGGTACCTACTATTGTGAAAAAAGCCCTGAGTTGTCCACAATCTTTAAAAATTGTATATTGTGCGAGCGAGACAGTCAACGTACCGTTCGTATCTGCCTGAAGAGTATAGTCTTGTCCGCGCCACACGAGACCATCTGTAGATGAGCGCCGGAACTCAAAAACCGCACAGCTGTGATGGAGGAAGAATGTTCATCCAGCGTTTGGAGTATTTGGTAACCCTGAAAATATACAATACGTTTAGTTTAGATGATAAAGTATGGTAACCTAAGAAACTAATGAAACTGTTAGGATGTTTGTTACTCAATCACGCAAAATCTACTGGACGGATTTCGATGAAATTTGATACACGGGTAGAAAAATATCGGGAATAGTACATACGGTACTTTTTATCCCGAAATTCCTACGGGAGCGAAGCCCCGGGGTGTGGCTAGTACAATATATATATGTATTGGTACTTCAGAAGACACGTTAAGCCGTTGGTCCCGGCTGCATTCGCAGTCGTTGAAACCCACCAATCCGCATTGGGAACGCGTGGTGGGTCATGGCCCGTCCTCCTTATCCATCTATAAGGAAGGCCAGTGCCCCACCAATGGGGACATTATAATGGCTGATGGTGATATGTATGTATGGTTGGGTCAAATCTTGCAAGCCGAATTAGAACTAGGTACTTTCTATTATTCTACAGTTTCGTTCTGATGAAGCAATAAATTACTCTTTGATATTTATATACGCCTAGTACTATAGGAGCAGGTTTCTTTACAGAAATGCTCCTGTATGGTCACCCATCTTTGATGAACGATACACAAAGCTGCTTGACATGAGATTAACGCAAAGTCGAAGTGCCCACCCATCTTTAACCAGAAGTGACAATGTTGCTTACCTGATGAAGTAAGAATGCGTTGGAAATCAATTCCTACCGACGCGATACCGTGGAAGTAACTCCTGGATGGACATGAGATCCTAGTCATAAAGGAGGAAATTCAAACTCTTTCTCTCTCTTTTGCTCTACTTCGCCTTCAAGTCGCTTGATATCCATTTAAAACTGCATGTAACCACCACACTAACAGACCACCCATCTTCTACAAAGCCTTACCAGAAATTGCTTTCCTTACATTATCTCTCGAACCCCACATGAAAAGTAAAGCCTTCATAATCATGGATTGTGAAGTGTTTACAATTTATATTACTTCTTAATGCTTATGCCAGCCTGGTATCAAAGAAGCAGATTCAGATCCACCGTGTGGGTCACCCATCTCAAACATGGTCATATGAGAACTGCTTACCTTGTATAAAGGGTCATTCAATCCACCCATCCTAAACCTTACTACTACAAAAACTGCTTGCCATATCAACTAAGTCAGACAGGATCTTTGCGTATGCTTACAAACTACTTCTTGATGCTTATGACAGCCTATTACCAAAGGAGCAGAGTCAGATCCTCATCCTGCTGGTAACCCATCCCAAACCTGGTCATCTAAGAACTGCTTACCTTATCAACTAAGAAGACATATCCCTATCCCTGAATGCTGACGCCAGTAGCCTTGGCTTCGCACTGTACTCCAAGCACAGGACCTCTGCATCATGAGCTTCCAATATGTGTAACGCTAATCCTATACCAGAATGTATACAAACATTGCATTGCCTGTACCTCTGAAGAATTACTTCTGGACATTTATGACAGCCTAGTAACACAGCTTTATCCTCGACGAGTGGCGCGGGTCACCCATCCGACACTTGGCTATTTAAAAGTTACTTACCATATCAGTTATCTTCAGAGTTGACACGTCGCACTATGGATCCTGTAGTATGGAGCGGCCGGTCATAAATCAATTTTTTGAAAATGTAGGTAGATGATTATTACTTATCGATTTAATAAATTGAAGGTATGGTGCATTCGTTTTCGATAAACAAAGTATCCTTAGCCGTCAAGTATTGTGTGTACGACGCGTCAAACATTAGCAATTTTGTGATTTCGCTATTGATCGTTGCACAAAACAAAGTTTTGCTCATACTTTGAATATAAATATTTCCTAAAGTAAGAGCGTGAAGTTGATAAAAATAATCATGAATAGTGATGAAGGTATGTAGTATTTAAAACGTCTATATGTAACATTTTACGATCATTAATTACACGGATAAAAAATCGAATACAAATATAAGTGAGTTTCGAAAATGCAATTTTGTTTTTATTATTTTTTTCAAATTAGGGGATTTTGTCCTCTCAACTATTGATTATAGGTGAATCTTAGAATAATGTCAAATACAGAATTGAGTTGAATCGTGCGGACAAAATCCCCAATTAGAAATGGCAGAATTTAGAAGTTAGGGGGTAGTGGTTTCTTAATTTAAAGCGTTCGTGTTTATGATAATTTTATACAGATAAATGAACAATGCAATGTTATAACTTATGTGAAATGTTAATTTTTCATTATACTGTAGCTGATTTTATAGTTTTTTTTTATTTATTCTTTCTTAGGTGTAATAGTCTACCCAATAAGGAGGAGAGATTTGTGTGAAAGATTGTTTTCACTGAAGTATAAAAAATTAGAAACAAAGTTTTCAAAATTAGAAGAGATGCTTATTGCCGAAACCAACTGCCCTTCTTCAGATCAACCGGAACTCAAAAAAACATTGGTTATCATCGAACAGGAACAAAAATATTTTTTTATTCGTTATGGTTAGATGGACAGTGTATTTTAAAAAAATATGCTAATAGAAACGTCAGCCCAGGTAGGCCGGTGAAAGATTTCGTTCTGTCTAGTGAACGCAGTAAACGTAGGAAGACTGAAGATTTACGTGCTTCTACTTCTGTGGACGAACTGCTTTTTTCTGCTGAAGTGAAACTTCGAAGTGAAGGCCATCTTACCAAATCACAGGAAGTGAAAAATATTTTATCACCGAAAGCCACAGACACAGCATTTAAAGAAAAGGTGGTATCTCCTCAATCCGCTCTGTCTATGTTGACCACGGAAATATAAATAAGAGTGGAAGTGTTAAGTAGGCGTGGCGCGGTCGCCACAAGTTAGCAATGCATTGCTTACAAACACGGCTCGTCATTCTAGTTGTGTTCTGACTTCGCACTGAGTAGTTCGTTCATGACATTGAATTCTCGTCGAAATTCCCTCGTCAAAATGCCATTTTGTTCTATTTTAGAGTGCAAAAATAACAGTAGCAAAATTAATCTTAAAAATGGAGGTGTTTCGTGCCACCGGTGAGTAATATTTCGTTTGTTTTCTTTAAAATAAAAGTTCAATAATGATAATAAAAACTTTAAAATATTATTTGTTAAAAGTTACCTTAATGTCATTTATATAAGGTCGATTTTGTCATTAACGCGTGCTCCTCTGTTCTTCCCGAAACGTCTATGCTACTCGATTAGTGATGTACCTAGTAAGGTAATGTTTTGGATTTTATCGATATATTTTGTTTACATTGTATGAAATATTAATTTTAAGGTTTCCCAAAGATCCTAATTTTAAAGAAAAATGGATAGATGCAACTGGCAGAGTTGTTTGGATGACAACTAATTTAGTACTATATGTTCCGAGCATTTCGAGGAAAATAATTTCTTGATTTCGACACACTTTTTTTTTATAACAAAATATTACGTTAATTTTTGATTAAAATAATAACACTATAAATCCGCGAAACAATATAGAAGAAAGAAAATCTATTTTATTATTCTGAGTTTGTATGAAAATTCGATCTATCGATATCGATATTGTGTTGCAATAATCAATCCGCTACTGCACTAATCGAGTAGCACTAGGAATACTTTCATTTGACGCTAATTTAAACCCTATTCACTTTGATTTATGGGTCATAGTTGCTCAAAAGTTTTGAAACGCCATCTATTGTCGAGTGGCGGAATTTTTTCTTCAGTCGACGTTGGACTTTAAAACGTCTTATGTACGTTCTTGTACAGTACAAATTAAGCCATATGTCGAAGACTTAAGGTACTTGTTTGTCCGATATAGTCGCAATGACTTAATACACTTTGATAAAATAAAAATGACCAATAAAGCTCATTGTTCATCTGTAGTGTAGTGTATGATTTATAACTTAAATGTGTGAGTTTGGCGACCACGGTTCACTTACTAATTTTATCAAGTAACACTTCCACTCTTATTCATATTTCCGTGATGTTGACGGAAGCGAAGTTAAGCAACAAGCTAATTATTAAAAAATAAAAAACACGACTGACAACTCTCATAGCCTATGTCATTCGGGCTAATGCAAGGAATCTAAAAATACCTCTCACATCAAAATCGGTTAAGCCGATCAGGACTTATGGTGGAATAAAGAAATTACATACATACATACATACATGAACCCTGAAAACATAACACTCCTTTTTTGGTCAGTCGTGTAAAAAGCAATATAACGTGGTACGAAGCTACGCGCGGCATATTTTTCCTTCTTATAAACGCGTACAAGAGGTCAAACGTGAATGTTATCCCGAAAATCTCGAAGTGACAGAAACTACTGCGCGAGTACTGTTACAAAATTTGCTCGACCATACTGCTACTCGTTTGTTTTCTGCACAAGCAGATGTTTTGCAGGTGATACCTGAGACAGAGTTTACTCTTGTATCTAAGTGGGGCTTTGACGGTAGCTTAGGCCATAGCCAATATATGCAGAAATTCCAGGACACATCTAGCGATGATAAATTTGTTTTTTTAACATGTATGGTCCCTTTGAAACTTATAACCAACGATTCGGAAAGTAAAGTTGTATGGTTCAACTTACAGTCTTCATCTCCAAGATTTTGTCGTCCTATAAACATTTACTTTAAACAGGAATCTGTAGATCTTGTAAAAGAAATCAAGGGAGGAAATCAATCAAATATTGATGGTCGTGAATTAACAGTAAAGCATGTGTTACTATTCACCATGATCGATGGTAAAATATGCAATATTTTGACTGACAATAAATCTGCAATGAGATGCTTGTTGTGTAACGTAACTTCTAAAAATTTTAATAACATTGAGAACATGCTGACAAAACCTATCGTGAATGAGTCAGCCATGTCATTTGGTCTGAGTGTTCTTCATTGTTGGATAAAGTTTTTCGAATGCTGTTTACATATAGCTTATAAATTAACGACACAAGAATGGAGACAATCTCGAGAAACGAAGGCAATAATTGAGGAAAGAAAACGAACTATCCAACGTAAATTTAGACATGTTACTGGATTGCTTATAGATTTACCACGGAAATATAAATAAGAGTGGAAGTGTTAAGTAGGCGTGGCGCGGTCGCCACAAGTTAGCAATGCATTGCTTACAAACACGGCTCGTCATTCTAGTTGTGTTCTGACTTCGCACTGAGTAGTTCGTTCATGACATTGAATTCTCGTCGAAATTCCCTCGTCAAAATGCCATTTTGTTCTATTTTAGAGTGCAAAAATAACAGTAGCAAAATTAATCTTAAAAATGGAGGTGTTTCGTGCCACCGGTGAGTAATATTTCGTTTGTTTTCTTTAAAATAAAAGTTCAATAATGATAATAAAAACTTTAAAATATTATTTGTTAAAAGTTACCTTAATGTCATTTATATAAGGTCGATTTTGTCATTAACGCGTGCTCCTCTGTTCTTCCCGAAACGTCTATGCTACTCGATTAGTGATGTACCTAGTAAGGTAATGTTTTGGATTTTATCGATATATTTTGTTTACATTGTATGAAATATTAATTTTAAGGTTTCCCAAAGATCCTGATTTTAAAGAAAAATGGATAGATGCAACTGGCAGAGTTGTTTGGATGACAACTAATTTAGTACTATATGTTCCGAGCATTTCGAGGAAAATAATTTCTTGATTTCGACACACTTTTTTTTTATAACAAAATATTACGTTAATTTTTGATTAAAATAATAACACTATAAATCCGCGAAACAATATAGAAGAAAGAAAATCTATTTTATTATTCTGAGTTTGTATGAAAATTCGATCTATCGATATCGATATTGTGTTGCAATAATCAATCCGCTACTGCACTAATCGAGTAGCACTAGGAATACTTTCATTTGACGCTAATTTAAACCCTATTCACTTTGATTTATGGGTCATAGTTGCTCAAAAGTTTTGAAACGCCATCTATTGTCGAGTGGCGGAATTTTTTCTTCAGTCGACGTTGGACTTTAAAACGTCTTATGTACGTTCTTGTACAGTACAAATTAAGCCATATGTCGAAGACTTAAGGTACTTGTTTGTCCGATATAGTCGCAATGACTTAATACACTTTGATAAAATAAAAATGACCAATAAAGCTCATTGTTCATCTGTAGTGTAGTGTATGATTTATAACTTAAATGTGTGAGTTTGGCGACCACGGTTCACTTACTAATTTTATCAAGTAACACTTCCACTCTTATTCATATTTCCGTGAGATTTACCAAAGTCTGGTTACGGAAATACGAACGTTGGAAATTCAGCTAGACGCTTCTTTTCCAACCCCGAGCAATCTTCTGAAATAACGGGTGTGAACCTAGATTTGATCAAGAGATTCAGTATAATCTTGAAGACATTAGCCAGTGGTTACAAGATAAATATTGAAATGTTTAAAAGTTACTGCACTGAGACCGCTTTTTTGTACACCCGCCTTTACCCTTGGTATAATATGTCCACGACCGTTCATAAAGTGTTGATACACGGTCCTTCTATAGTCTCAAATGCTATATATAATGCCTATAGGTCATTTGAGCGAAGAAGCCCAGGAAGCAAGGAATAAAGATTTTAAAAAATTTAGAGAACGCACGATCAATGCACGAAAAACATCAAGAAAAGACACTCTCACCGATATTTTTAATTTATTCTTAATATCTTCGGACCCCGTTATATCTTGCTCAAGAGTTGTGAGAAAATATAAAATAGCACTTCCTAGTGAGGTTAGAGATATGATTTTACCTGAGTAGGCAACTTTACACTCGATTTATATTGATAGATAGATAGATAGATAATACGTTTATTTGTATCAGCTGAGACACATAACATAACAAACATAATCTATACATATAATAAAACAGTAAAAATATTTTGTCTGTACATTTAGTATTTTTGACTGAAATGGATAGAGGGACACTTAAAAAGAATAATAGAAAGCAAAAAAAATTTTTTGGAATTTCTTGTCTGTCTGTCTGTCTGTCTGTCTGTATGTATGTACGCGTTTCACGCAAAAACTACTGGACGGATTTGAATGAAACTTTTTTTGTTGTATAGCTATTGAGCCTGGGCAACATATAGGCTATAATTGATTTTGAAAACTGGAACACCTGATGAAGAACCATAACAGAACAGCTAAACTATAAGAAATATGGAAATGGTGCCTTAACAAAAGTTGTTCAACCTGATGAGCATTTTCTGATGACGTATAAAAATTGAAGATCTGGAACATCTGATAAAGAACTGCTAGAGACCAGCTACACTATAACATGTATGGAAATGGCGTCTTATTAAAAGTCGTTCAACCTGATGAGCATTTTCTGCTGACGTATAAAAATTGAAGATCTGGAACATCTGATTAAAAGCTCCAAGAGAGATTTTTCATCTTAGCGAAACTCACGCGGGCGAAGCCGCGGGCGACAGCTAGTATGAAATAAATGCAAAATGTTCCTAAATATAGTAAAAACAATTTGACGTTACTATGTGCCGCAGTGATACAAATTGGTAATAACTCAGTGGTTGAATTGCCCCTACAGGAGCAAACTGATTTTCAGTCATCACCATTAAAGGGACACGTTGAACTGCCACCAGGCGAACGTCTAAAGAATAATAATAATATGTCTGGTGCGAACTACCGTAAGTTACAGCTGTTACTGGTGTACTAGAAAAGATTTAAAAATTAAATGGAATGGTAAGAAATACCTAAATAAAATAAAATAAAATGCCACGAGTCTGTAGGTTTCCTGCCACCTAACCGACCAAACGCTGTTTTTCCAACAAAATTGTTTTAAAATGTTTTTTGAAAGTAGACCTCACAGTAAGTGACCTTATTGGCGGTGGTATATTATTCCAGCATTTGGTCGCCTGGTAGCGGAAACTGCCAGTAAACGCTACAGTTTTGTGCCTATACATCACCAATGGAGGTCTCGAACTCCGAGGAACCCCCCGGTGATCAAGGAATTTGAGCTTGCCTCTCAGGTAATCCGGATTTTTAAAATTTATGACATCGAACAAAAGAGTTGCCAAGTGGTACTGCCTGCGAGATTCCATATTGAGCATTGATGCTTTATTTATGAATGGTGAAATATGTGTACGTGGGGGAATATTAAAACAAAAACGAGTGCATGCGTTTTGGACCCGTTGAATAAGACGACGCGTTCTATACAACAAGCGTGGACCGAACACAATATCTGCATAATTTAGCTTTGAGAGAACTAGTGACTCACATAGGGTAATCCGTGCCTTCTCATTGATGTACTTTCTAATCTTATATAAGATTTTCAATCGATAAAAACAGTTCCTCACCAGATCCTTGACATGTTTTTCAAAACGCAGCTCGCTATCGAACGTCACGCCAAGATTCTTTGCCTCATTCACGTGGTCAATACCCGTTCCCTTTATTTCTATTTGTATATTATTTTCTAATATAGATGTGCAGAGCAACTACGCTCTGCTGCCAGAAAATGTGGCAGAGAGAATCCGGACAAACGAAGCGGCGGGAAGAATTCTGTACCGGAACTTCACCGGGAAAAAACCACCGGTAAAAATAAGTACCGGGAAAAAATCTCCACGCGGCACCACGTTTGCCCGACTAAAACCTAACTAACTTAACGCAGTCTGCTACCACCGTAGCTTATGAAGGGAGCTACAGGGCCCTATATCATAACTAACCTATAAATTAACTAAACTAAAACTCACCAAGTTGACTTCTCAAACCAAGTTGGGGTGTCTTCGGAGGAAGTGGTGTTTGGTCCCTAAATCACCCAAACTACCCCCTGAGATCTCAATCCCCAGAAAATACCTTGCTTTCCTCACGAGGGTTCACTCGGCAACAGGTTTCGGCGTCTCCAGGCGGCCACGTTTCGCATCTCACACGAAACAGTCACAGTAAAAGGTTTCACAAACACAAAAGTTCAATAGTTATTTAACAAACAGGAAATTCACACTTATAGTTCAAACTAATTGACAATCAAAGAAAGCGGGACCTCTCGCGTATTAAAAATCAAACCGATATCGCATAGGACAATGAGGCGACTGTCCGCGACGCCATTTTGCACGCGCGCTAATCTGTGCGGCGCGGCCTCCCCGCGCGATGTTCAAACAATACTGAATTCAAAATGGTCGCTCGCGACTGCCGACGCCGGCCGAGCGATAACAGGAAACGCCTGCGTTTAGTTTTACCCAATATATTACAAACATCCCCCCGTCCCGGTCTGAGAAGCAGACCGCTAGCTTACTCTACGGGAAGGCGGGCGAGAGAGGTCACACCTCTCCTTAAAATCGAACCGTCGACCAACACCTCAGCCACACGCGGAGTGCCATCTCCGCCAAGAATCAAACGTAATATGCGAGCTCGTCGCCAAAGCAATGAGGGCAAATTTGCCTCTTTTAACAATACTAAATCACCCTCCCTGGGAGGCTCAGTCCTGTCTGTCCACTTCACTCTTTGCTGCAGCAAATGCAAATATTCAAGCGACCAGCGACGCCAAAAGTCCTGGCTCATTTGCTGCAACATTTGAAAACGCGACAACCGATATACGCGTTCATCCTTCCACGGGTATTCGGGCAGGGCATTCAACGGCCCTCCCACCAAAAAATGACCAGGGGTGAGAGCTTCCAAGTCATTTGGATCTGGAGATAGCGGACAGAGAGGACGAGAGTTGAGGACCGCCTCAACTTTACAAAACACTGTGGCCAGCTCTTCAAAGGTTAGAGCCGTTTCTCCGATAATGCGGCGGAGGTGGGTCTTTGCGGATTTCACAGCCGCTTCAAAAATCCCTCCCCAATGGGGGCAACTTGGGGGACTAAACTTCCAGGTTATTCCCCGTTGGGCAGCAATTTGACTTAAACTAGTACAATTTTTATCAATAAACACAGAAACATCCTTAAGATAATTTACAGTTCCTTTATAGTTTGTGCCATTATCCGACCTAATAAGGGAAGGTAGACCTCGACGCGAAACAAAGCGATCCAACGCGGCGACGAAGGCCTCCGTAGTCAGGGCCGATACCACCTCCAAATGGACAGCCTTGGTGGCCAAACAAACAAATACACACAAATAGCCCTTTACAATACGGGCATTACGAAAGGGAGAAGCCTTGATCGAAAAGGGACCGGCAAAATCGGTTCCAACGCCGTCAAACGGCCTCGAAGGTCGGATTCGATCAGCGGGCAAATCACCCATCTGTGGTTGCATCGTGGATGCCTTCAATCTATAACATGCAATACATCGAAACAGGACACTACGGATTGCTCTTCGGGCAGACAAAATCCAAAATTCGCGTTGCAAAATAGCCAACAAAGCATTGCACCCAGCATGGGCGTTACGAATGTGTCGATCAGACACCAAAAGCTGCACCAAGGGTCCGCCCTTGGGCAACAACAGAGGATGGCGAGTCTCATATGGAAGATCCGCCTTCCGGAGCCTGCCTCCAACCCGAAGAAGCCCATCCGAGTCGATGTACGGGTTCAAACGAGCGACCGCGCCCTTCAACTTAGCGCGTCCGTCGCGCAAAATACGAAGCTCCGACTCAAACCGTCCGGTCTGCACGACACGGACCCAATGCAACAATGCGCTCCGGCGCTCTTCTGCACCTGCAATCGGCTCCAACCGCCTTGCCTGTGGGTTTCTACAATTATGTATGAAACGCTTAATCCAACTGGTAACACCCAGAAGTTTATCCAAACTGCTATACCGAGCAAGTAGCCAATCCGGCTCCGACGTCGTCTCAGCGACTACAGCATGTACACGGAGCCCAGTCAAACTCAAAGAAGTAACATCTGTCTGACAGACAGGCCAAGAAGTTTCTGATCCCATCAGCCACTCTGGACCCCACCAGAGCGGGTGTGACACCAATTCTGGTGCCGTACAACCTCGGGAAGCACAGTCCGCTGGGTTAAGCTCTCCCGGCACATGTCTCCATGTTATATCAATTCCGATATTCTGGATTTGGGAAACCCGATTTCCCACAAAAACCTCCAAGGTATGTGGGGCCGCGCGCAACCATGCAAGCGCGACCTGGCTATCCGACCAGGCGAAGATGTCCCGTATTTCGACCGTGGCCGCCAGTTCACTGGCAACGTGATGCAACAATTTAGAGAGAAGGTGAGCTCCACTCAACTCAAGCTTGGGAATAGTCAGCCTAGTCCTGATGGGGGCGACCTTGCTCTTCCCTAACAAAAGCGAGACATTGACCCGGCCATCGGCGTCAACTGTCCGCATATAGACTGACGCGGCGTAGCCTCTCTCCGACGCGTCACAAAAGCCATGCAGGCTGGCTCGATATTTCCCGGGGGGCAATATTCGACGAGGCAAGGCAATCCGATTGACTTCCTTAATCGATGAAAACAACTCGAGCCAATCATCCAATGGAGGACCAAACAGCGGCTCGTCCCACGAGACGCCCAAAGTCCAAAGTCTCTGAAGAAGACACTTCGCAGAGAATATCACTGGACTGATCCAACCGCTTGGATCAAACATACGAGCTATTACGGACAACACCGTTCTCTTAGTCCAGACCTTTGGTATTTCCAAGTCCACTTGGAATGTAAAAATATCGGTTAGCGGCTGGTACTGCATGCCCAGCACCGCTATCCTGTTGGGATCATCCACATCCTCAAACAGGTGAGGGTTCTGTTGGTGATCCTCCGGGATCCCTTCTAGAACTTTAGGCTCATTAGACAACCACTTACGTAGCTCGTAGCCACCTGTCTTCAATATTTCAATCAATTCATCCCGCAGTAGGAGGGCCTCCTCAATACTTTGGGCTCCGGTGCACACGTCATCAACATACAAGTCACGTGACAGCACGGAAGCCCCACGGGGAAAGCGGATCCGTTCCCGCTCTGCCAATTCAAGCAATGATCTGATGGCGATATAGGGACTAGATTTCAAACCATAGGTGTTTGTATTGAGTTCATACACCGTCACAGGATCCTCAGGGCGCTCACGCCAGAGTATCAACTGGAATCGCCTGTCCTCAGGATGTATGACTGTCTGGCGGAACATCATCCGGATGTCCGCGCCAAAAACCACTTGATGTCTTCTAAAGTTCAAGATGATGTCAATTATGTCCCTATGCAATTTGGGACCCGAATGCAAACACAGATTCAACGAAACCCCGTTCGAAGTGGGTGCGGACCCATCGAAGACGGTCCGCAACTTGCCCGTTGAGGCCTTCACCACCGCGTGGTGGGGCAAAAAATAATGCTCAGTTGAGCTCCAATCAACTCGAGCCGGAGACATGTGACCCAAATCCTCGTACTCGCGCATAAATTCAATATATTTATCGCGAAGTACGTGGTCACGCTGCATGCGTCGCTCCATGGACAGCAGTCGTTTCTCCGCAAGCGCCCTACTTTGCCCTAGGCTAGGACGAGAGGCAACAAAAGGTAACCTAGTTACAAACCGACCGGAGGGCAACCTCTCCGTGGTCGATCGAAAAAGGGCTTCGCACTCAGCGTGTTCCGGATCCATCCTGGAACTCATAGGTGGCTCCTCCACCTCCCAAAACCTTTGCATGGTCTTGGCCAAGGACGCAGATGCGACAACCGGTGGCTCCTCCGCGGTGCCATTATCAAACACAGGGCCCATCAGGGCAAAACCAAAAATCGTAGACACTGCCATCAGTGAAGACGAACCCAGAGCTTTCTGGGTACCCAACAAAATCCAACCCAATACGTCCGAGCCCAGGAGCAAGTCCACTGGGCCGGGATGAAAGACAAAGGGGTCGGCCAAATCCAGACCCGAAACCAAAGACAACACACCCGGCGGTATGTCTGTCGAGGGGTGCCAACCCGCAATGGTATCCATTACCATAGCCGAAGTCGTGATCCTCATTGTGGAGGACTTCAGCGAAGAAAAGGTGACAAGTGTCTGGCCCGTCAGACACTTCACTTGTATGCCACCAACTCCAAGAAGTGGCACAGGCGAGTCTTCCACGACTAGACCTAACTGGTGTGCCACTCGAGTGGTAACCAAACTGCTTTGAGCCCCTGAGTCCAACAGAGCTCTCAAATTAATGGCTTCTCCCCCACGACCCCATACGCGGACCACCGCGGTAGGGAGCAGAACCGTCCGCGGCTCTGTCCCAGCAAGGGAGCAAGCTAGTTACGGGCTCCCCACTCTCTCCAAACCAGGGGGCGCCACTGACCCGGATAATATGTCGGGCGAGTGCACATCCCCATCTGAGGGGGGCATAACCCGCGGCCCGGCCATACCTATGGTACGGCGGGTGGTACTCCAGCCGTGGGTACTCGTGCAGCGGTGGAGAACACCGCTGCGGCTGCATGTGTTGGGCATTGGTAACCCGCGTGGAGGGGGGTGTCCCCACTCTCACGTCCGATCTAGGGCCCCCGCCCATGGGGGCCCTATCCGGGGCCTGGCCAGCTATATACTGGCCATGACCTTGGGGCGCGTGGTCCCGGTCCGCCAAGACCCGCGCAGGTACGCGACCCCCCTCCCGAGGGGGGGTGCGTCGAGCGAAGCCGCGTCCTCCGTCCGATGGTGGAGGGCTTCGCGCAGGAGCGCCCCCGCCCATAGGGGACCCCTGCCTCAACAACCGGGGGCCATCCCCGTTCCGGTTCATGCAGAGCATCACGTGGTGCAGCCCACGGCATGCACTGCATGGTATGGCTCTGGGACAGTCACGTGCATAGTGACCGCCCAAACAATAAAAGCAAAGTTCATGCCGCTTTGCCATGCGGCGCCGATCTTGTACTGGCAGTCCCTGCCAGTCCCTGCATTGCAGCAGGCTGTGGCCCATCCGGCCACATTGCAGGCAGTCCGCGTCCCCCGCGACTGCTGCCGTGTGTGCAACCCGCACACCAGCTCCACGCGGTGGCGGTTGCCGTCCCTGTGGGGGCTTCCCTCGCCATGAGGGTTCCAAGGGCCTACGTTCAGGCGCTCTGGATGGCGCTGAGTCCGTCATGGTATTCTCAGCAGCCCGTGCCTCAAACTCCAAAAACTTCACCAAGTCAGTGAATGTTGGTAGGGTGGTGCTATCCCGCTCCGCATTTTCGCGCTCAAACCGCGAGCGGATGTCATTGGGCAATTTGCCCAATACAATGTGCACCAACAAAAAAGACCATTGGTCCACCGGCAGCCCCAGTGTGCGGAGCGCGTTACAGGCCACTGTAACGGGCGTGAGCAACTGCAGGCGCAACTGTGCCCTGTTGGCCACCTTGGGCAGGGCCATCAACTGTGCGGCGTGCGCATCCGCTAACAAACGTAAGTTTTGGTAGCGGGAGTTCAATAACTCCCAAGCCGTATCGTACTGGTCGTCCTCCACCCGGAGGTGCTGGATGAGCGACCGCGCTTCATCCTCAAGAGTGGAGAGGAGGTAGGCCATCTTCTGGGCCTTCGACAAATCCTGTCGTGCTACGACCAGGGACTCAAACATATTTTTATATGCTACCCACTCCTCCATCCTACCCCCAAAGTGGGACAGCTGAAGGGTGTGGAGCCGACCAGTAACCGCTGGTCCTTCCTGTCTAACAGGTGTGCGAGGGGCTGGTCCGCCAGCCTGTCTCGCCCTTATTGCGGTCACCGCCTCCGCGATATCATCGTGCAGACTCAGGATCTGGTCCATGTCCGCCATGTGACCTGCGTAGGCCTCCGGGGTAAGATCGGCTTCGGTAAGCGCCGCCATGGCCGCTTCCGCGCTAATCAATCGTGAGTGGAGGTGATCCGCTCTTAGCAGTATGGCGCCCTCCCTGTCCTTCCGGGACAGGAGTCCTCCGGCCGTCACAAACCATCTCAATTCGTTGGCGAGTGTCGCCCTAGCATTGGAGGCCTTCGCCATCGCGTCAAGTCACAAACAAAAAAATAACAAAAGGTAAATAAAAAACAACAAAATCAAGCAACTACACGAAGAACCGCGGTAGGTATGAGAATGGCACAAACCCGGAACGCACGGTACAAACCGCAAACAAATACAAAAAAGGTTACAAATATTCTTATACAAACAAACTAAGAAAAATCTAATAATTTTTTACAAACAATTAATTATTTTTTACAAACGAACAAATAGAGGGTAGATAAACTACGCTCTGCTACCAGAAAATGTGCAGAGCAACTACGCTCTGCTGCCAGAAAATGTGCGCAGAGCGACTACGCTCTGCTGCCAGAAAATGTGGCAGAGAGAATCCGGACAAACGAAGCGGCGGGAAGAATTCTGTACCGGAACTTCACCGGGAAAAAACCACCGGTAAAAATAAGTACCGGGAAAAAATCTCCACGCGGCACCACGTTTGCCCGACTAAAACCTAACTAACTTAACGCAGTCTGCTACCACCGTAGCTTATGAAGGGAGCTACAGGGCCCTATATCATAACTAACCTATAAATTAACTAAACTAAAACTCACCAAGTTGACTTCTCAAACCAAGTTGGGGTGTCTTCGGAGGAAGTGGTGTTTGGTCCCTAAATCACCCAAACTACCCCTGAGATCTCAATCCCCAGAAAATACCTTGCTTTCCTCACGAGGGTTCACTCGGCAACAGGTTTCGGCGTCTCCAGGCGGCCACGTTTCGCATCTCACACGAAACAGTCACAGTAAAAGGTTTCACAAACACAAAAGTTCAATAGTTATTTAACAAACAGGAAATTCACACTTATAGTTCAAACTAATTGACAATCAAAGAAAGCGGGACCTCTCGCGTATTAAAAATCAAACCGATATCGCATAGGACAATGAGGCGACTGTCCGCGACGCCATTTTGCACGCGCGCTAATCTGTGCGGCGCGGCCTCCCACGCGATGTTCAAACAATACTGAATTCAAAATGGTCGCTCGCGACTGCCGACGCCGGCCGAGCGATAACAGGAAACGCCTGCGTTTAGTTTTACCCAATATATTACAAACAATAGATTTAATTTTTTGCCTTGTACCCAGTACCATAAACTTCGACTTTAGGGGATTCAGAACCAGAGCATTATTGTCAGACCAAGTGGCAATACTATTTAGATCTTCATTTAATTTCTGCACTGATTCAGTTACGTTAGTTGGATCGCAGGGTATGTACAACTGTACATCATCTGCATAGCAGTGATAATTACAGTGCTTTATCACGCCAGGGAGGTCTGCAGTGTAAATAATAAAGAGGAGTGGTCCCAATATTGAGCCCTGCGGTACCCCTCTCGTAACTGGTTTTGGAGCTGATAACACAGTGGATCCATCAGCCTTCAAAAGCTTAACAGACTGCGACCGATTTTCCAAATAACTATTAAACCACTGTATAGCATTATAGTCAAATCCGTAATATGAAAGTTTGGAAAGAAGTAAGGGAATATTCAGACTGTCGAATGCTCTTGTGTAGTCCAATAGGGTTAGGATAGTTCCCTTGCCAGTGTCCTGATTTACAAGAATATTATCCGTGACATCGAGCAAGGCGGTAACAGTTCCACGACCTTTACGAAAACCGGATTGTAAGGATGGTAATATATTATTTGCCTCAATGTACTTCAAGACTTGGCTGTGTACAGCTTTTTCCAATATTTTCATCAAGAAAGGGAGTATACTGATTGGTCTAAGATCTTTGAGGTCAGTAGGTTGACCAGTTTTAGGGATAGGTGTGACCAATGCCTGTTTCCATGTTTCCGGGACTATACCAGTAACAATAGAAGTATTAATAATATGTGTGATAATACCAAGGGTTTGTGGCAAAGTGAGTAATACCATATCACGGCTTATGTCGTCACAACCGCACGCGTTTGACTTCACAGATAGGATATAACTAGCCACATCACTCTCGCTCACGAGCTCCAGACTAAAAGAAGAAGGCGAGTGCCTGTGATGCTCAAAATAAGACAGTTGTGAAAGTGGAACCATTTTAGGACCCGGTACATCAAGAAAGTGGTCATTAATCACATCAGGATCATTAAAATGATCTGGCAGAGCCTCGCCTTTACCGGGATTCATCAATATTTTTTCCTTGACGTTTTTCCAAAATACTTTACTGTTATGCACATTAGAGTTTACGATATGGTTGTAGTAAGCGCGTTTTTCGTTATTAATACTCGTGATTACTAGATTTTTTAAGTCTTTATAATATTTTTCACTTACTTCTGATTTAGATTCACGATAATTATTATGAGCTTCGTTACGTAATTGTATCATAAATTTAATGTTGTCCGTTACCCAGGGCAGAGAATTATCGGCTTTAATTTTAGAAGATATTCGCGGGGCATGTTTGTCCAAGAGATTCAAAAGAAGGTAATTAAATCTGTCAACCATACCCTCCACTGAAGACATTCCCTTCACTGATTCCCAATCAATATCGTTTAGATCCCTTTCGAAAACCTCCAAGTTGATTTTCTTAAGTGGTCTGTGGATGACAAGTCTAGGTGGAGGTTTGGACTTCTTTAGCATCAGGCTGAAATTAATCATAGAGTGACCAAGAGAGCCAGTGATATTAGTCACTGATATATCACGAACGGGACAATCAGTACAGACAATATCGATCAAAGTGTCAGCATTGTAAGATTTATGCGTGGTGGTGTCCTTAATGACCTGTTCTAATTGCATATAATTGAAGAAATTATTCAATTTCTTAAACTCATCTTTGTCGGGTTTTAGCATATTAACATTAAAATCACCCATAAGTACTAAATAGTCATAGTCTGGGAATTCAATGATGGTTTCAGTCAAGGCGTCAATTAATAAATCCAAACCCACCCAACCTGGTCTATAAGCAGTCCCTATCATAAGACGATGTCCGTTTACTACCGTGGATAGCCAAGACTGTTCAATATCGACACGATCATGCTTAATTTGACGCACGCGCATATCTCTTTTAACGTAAAAACCAACCCCGCCCCCCTTACCGTCCTTCATGCTCTTAGGGCGCGTTGTATAGCGTAGTCGATATCCCGGCACGGCCGCACACGCCTCAAGACCCTCCGGTATCCAAGATTCATTTATGGCGACTATGTCGGGACTAAAATGGTCCATTGCTACAAGAAAATCATCGTGGCCTGTATTTAAAGAGCCTGGATTGTAAAGAGCCAACTTAAGGTGAAAGCCAAGCTTTGGCTGTCCATACATTTTGTTCTACAGCAATGCTCTAAACTTCGTTAATGATTCTCATAATAAAATCGAATTTCCAATTCTTATGAAGTAATTGTGCTCTCATGTTGAATTTAACATAATAATGTATAATAATTTACGAGAAAAACGGCATTTAAAATACGACAAAAATTGAGATTCTTGTTGATGTGTGCGTAATATTTTGTGACATTTAGGGGCGACGTCTAGCAGATTTATTACAAACTACTGACTAAATTTATATAAAAGCACTTTGAGACCTAAATGCATGCTACCTCGATGTTGCTTGCCTTGACAGCGCCATCGGCTGTACGTGAAAAACAAAAGAAAATCATGAAATGCTAAAAAATTATAAAATAGCAAGTTTCAATATTAAATACAATTTAGGGTTCAATATACTTATTTTTATAAAAGATTTTTTATGGTGAAATTTAAATTTGATTACTGGGACTTTTGGATATCAAGACAGGCTATCTAAATATGACATCTGGACATCATCTGTACATCTGGATGTGATGTCCTGGACTTTATGTCCTGCTGTCCAGGTTTTCGTATCCACATGACCAGACTCCCACGTCTTCAAATTTATATGTGCAGGTGATGTCCAGATGTCCAGGTCTTCAGCTCAACATTTTCAGATCTTCATTTCCAGATGTTCAGGTGATCATCTCCTGAAGCTTTGGTCTTCATATTCAGCTGTCCAGCATTTCATATGCACATGACCAGACACCCAGGTCTTCACATCCAGATGTCAAGAGGTCATATTCAGATATCCCTGCCTTCATATTCAAAAGTCCCAGTTATCAAATTTAAATTTCACCATAAAAAAATCTTTCATAAAAATACGTACTGAACCCTAGATTTAATATATTATTACAAGCTTGCCATTACGTATATGACTGGACTGGAATATTTGTGCGAATTCATCTCAGGCATTCATCGATACGTTGTTGCCGATCTGTGCGAGGTGTAAGATGGCAACGTTGCTTTTTTTTACCCAAAAAGATAATTCTTTTTACAATCATAAGTTTCGTCCTGAAACTTAAACAATTTAATTTTGAAAATACTTTTATCAAAAGACATTATAGTAGGTAGATATTATACACGTAGGTATTCATTTACAAAAAATAAACTATAGGAATTATGTGCATACTTTTATATTTAGTTTCAAAGAAAACAAATATTACTGATTAATTATTTTTTAGTTTGCATTTCACAACATGTTTTCTGAACGTCTAATTTAATCCTAGAACTTCTAGGGCACGAAGTATCGATACTTTGAATTATCGATAAAGTCGAGGTGGGCTCGACCTCCGTGATTTATATTAATTATTTTTTTTCCGATTTTATTTAAATACATTTCATTGAAAGTGTGATTATGTATTGACCGTTGACAGTGCTGAATCTTATCGATCAGATTCGGATAAGTATTAACAAATTATCAATTAAAATGTAAATAAGGTACCTGTGTATTACTTTTTCACTTTATGCATAAAATACGCATTTATTATTTGCAGATTTATTTTTACACGACTGACCATAAAAGGAGTGTTATGTTTTCAGGGTTCATGAATGTATGTAAGTCTGTATGTAAGTTTCTTTATTCCACCATAAGTCCTGAATGGCTTAACAGATTTTGATGTGAGAGGTATTTTTAGATTCCTTGCATTCCTCCGAGTGACATAGGCTATATGACGTCATCATAAAAACAAAATGGCGGATTATATATGCGATAAATAGCAGACCAAAAAACAATAAAATTTGATCAATCTTATCGAGTGGGGTATCAAATTGAAGGGCTTTAAAAGGCGATTTGAAAAATGTATATTACTTATATGTTTGTATATAGGTATACTTTTTGAGTAAAAACTTGTCAGTCGTGTTTTTTATTTTTAATAATTAGCTTGTTGCATATTTAACGATATTAATTTATATCAACAATAAAAGATATCGATATTCGTCGTGGTATCGATGTAAGTCTACACTATATACATATCTATCTACTAGCGTTGCAGGACTATCGATAGTATTGACACGTGTCAAATGTCAATACTGTGGCAGGAAATGCACAGCACAAGTGTTTCTTTATACACTAATTCTGTAATACAAAAACAAAAACTGTAACACAGGTTTGTCGTGATGAAGAATTTATCATCACCATCCATCATTCCAAGCTATGAAGGAGTCATCATGAATAATGACTGCAATATTTAACAATTTATGTTGGAAAGGAATAACTATACCTAATCTTATGTTTTCTTTAATAAAAAAAGGTCGGAAAATAAATTTCCACTTCATTACTAAAAATAAAAGTCAACAATATGTACTATTTAGTTTTATTTAAAAAAATATAATTCTAGTCATACAATTCAATAAAACATTATGACCATAACGTCTGCGGTGCTGCTTGCTGATTGATTTTTGAAAATGGATGTTCGAACTATTGCTAGATTTGCGTTGGGAATCTAAGAGGTGGTGAAATCCAAACTGCTGAAACTATTGGTAGATAGGTATTTAAATTACAGTTTCTTATTACTAATTATGATTTTGCACTACTGAACTAGTGCCTCTCCATTACTGAAGGTTGGCCGTCAGATTCGCAAACTCTTCTCTGTTCGTCGCTAAGCGAAACAGCTCCTCAACCGTGGTGACTCTGGTCCACTCACATGTTTCTCAGCCATGATTTTTTGCGTCTTCCAACACATCTCTTGCCTTCTATTTTTCCCATAAGTTGAAGCAGCTGATATCTGTTGTGTCGCAAAACGGGTCCCAAATATTCAACTTTGCGCTTTTTGACAGTTTGCAACAAAAGTCTAGACACTGCAACGCGCTGGAGGACTTTTTCGTTGCTGAGTCCAATTGAAAACTTGAACTACATAGGTACCTATATTAATTCTCATAAATATATATTTTTTGCTTTCTTACAAAATATGACAATGACAAGAAGAAATTATAGGTTATTTTTCGCTCTTTGTATTTTTTAAATTTCTTTTTCTTTTTTCTTATGCTGCCAGCCAGTCCGATTGGCATTATTGTAGTTAGACACTCTTTTGAAATAAGTGCCATCTAGTAGCGTATTTTTAAATTTATAACAATGCTTTGCGCTATATTTAATGTCATTTTGAAAGCTCTCGTCGTAGTGTGAGTGAGTGTAGAGATACGAAGATTCATGGCAGATTCTATTCTAAAGCTTTTTTTTCATTATGTTGACTGAAATATAATCGTAGGCCATAAAATAAATAAAATAGTATGTTTACCGCTCGCCAATTCAAAATGTTTGCCTATAAGTACTGCAACAACGCAACAAAAAAAATAAAACGGAAAATGTTGCTATCAACGCCATCCAGCGGAAATTGTTTAATGAATTTAGACCTTCCAATCATAGATTAATAATAAAGAAATAGAATAAATTAAAAATTTTATTGTCAAATTTATGTATTGAGATAGTTATAATTGATAAAAATAACATTAAGATATGATTAAGCCCAATAAAAAATATCGAAATGGCCACATTTATACACTTTCGGAGATAAAACGCAACAGCCGAACGTACAGTAGTCGCAACAATATACAAATCCAGAATAACAACAACCGTATATATTAGAAATGTTCGTAGCGAGTAAGAAACTGTTTTGTTTTGTATCACTGCGGCGCACATTACATAATCGTCAGCGAAGGAGTTTACAAAGTATGACGTACCCTTGTTAAAGAGATAACGATTATAAGTATTATAATATTCAAAAATTAAGTAAGATAAAACATATGAAACTAGTGGCGTTCTGCAACCATAACTATAACTCTGATTTACTATATAATCCATGGTACAGGTATTCTTATAACTCAATAACACAGAGAGGAGATAATGTGAACTAATATTCAAGGTTATGAAATAACAATAATAACATCGTAGGTAAAATGAAACATATGAAATTGTTGACATACATAAACTATTAGGCACTACGTTGTCGACTAAAAAGACACTTTCATATCTATATTTTAACTTCTTAGTGTGGAAAAAAATTAAACTACAACTCAAAGTCATAAATATTTCTAACTTAGGGATATGAAAATATGACACTGTTGACATGTATATGCTATTAGGTATTAAGTTATTCATTAAAAAAATACTTCTAAATTTTAATTTCTTAGTATGGAGAATGATTAAACTATAACACGAAATCGTAAACATTTCCAACACAAAGCCATAAATATATGGCATTGTTGACATTAAGTCATTAGGTATTACTTTATTCATTAAAAAAATATTTCTATATTGTAATTTTTTAGTATGGAAAAAAATTAAACTGTAACTCAAAGTTCCAAACATTTTAACTTAAAGCTACAAAAAACCAAAGTATTTTTTATCACAAGGATTATTAAAAAACAAAAAATAGATGAGAATTTCATTTGATAGCGATACAGACCTATATAATTATCCCATTCAGAGATCAAACCGTATTTATCCCAAAAATCCGCCCCAGATCAGCTTGGCTAGTCACACGATGGCGAGGCGCATTCACACCTGCGTGCTGCCTGACGTACACCCGACCATTGCGGGTCCAGGCGAATCTCCAGCCATGGCATCTCTTGAGTTCCCGGGCCTGCTGGAACAGTAGCCTGTTAGCCCGTGTCAGACGCTCATTGATGTAAAAACGTCGCGCCGGGCCCGGCAAGCCGGTGTCCTCTCCTCACTCTGGCCGCCCGGAGTAGCTCATCCCGTACGACCCTTCGAGCAAACCGCACCAAAATAAGGCGCGGGCGAGGGCTTGAGCTGCTTTCGGCTGGCGCCTGCTCACGTCCCAAACGCATCGCACTAACGATGTCTAAGTCCGTGATGTTTACACCGAGCTTTGTGCCTAAAATTTTAACAACATGGTTCACACTTTCCCCGTTTTCCTCCGGGACGCACGAAATTTCAACATCATTCAATAAAAGGTCCTGGTCGCGGTCATTGATTTCCGCCTTTAGCTGCGTCACTGTTTCAACTAATTTAGACACCGATTTTTCTTCATCATCACTGACCAGCCTCTGCTCCACACATTCGACTCGAGCGCATAGACTGTCTATACGTGCTTCACAGTCATTAACTTTTGATAAGGCACTTGACACAGCTACAGTCAGATCCTGATATAAGGTATACATTATTTTATTAAGGTATATTGCAATAAGGTATACATTATTTTATTTTATTTATGTTATTTGTAGGGAAATATTTATAATTTTATGACCTTTGAAATGAAAATATTCGAAGTAATTAAGTTATTTTGCCATAACACACGTCTACAAATTAATTTCAATCGAAAAATGCACCTAAATAATTTTGACCGGGCTGTCCATAGTACAGGGTCCACCGTGCGTCGGTCACCCATCTCAAGCATGTCCATGACAAAAATGCTTACCATATGAACTGAGAAAACAAGCAAAGCTCACACAAATAAGGTACTTCTCTTAATGTTTATGACAACCTAATATCTAGGGAGCAAATTCAGACCCTAGCCGGTTAGCACACCCATCCCAAACTTGGTCATGTAAGAATTGCTTACCTTGTCAATTAAGAAGACGTGTATCAGCCTGTCTCTTGAAGCTGATGCCAGTAACCTTGGCTTGGCACTGTACTCCAAGCACAGGACCTCTGCATCATGAGCTTCCAATGTGTGTAATGCTAATCCTATACCAGAATGTATACAAATATTGCCTTGCCTGTACCTTTGAAGAATCACTTCTTGACGCTTATAACAGCCTAGTAACGCAGCTTTATCCTCGACGAGTTGCGCGGGTCACCCATCCCACACCTGGCTATTTCAAAGTTACTTACCATATCAGTAATCTTCAGAGTTACCACGTGGGTCACCCATCTCAAGCATGTCCATGACGAAAATGCTTACCATATGAACTGAGAAAACAAGCAAAAAGCTTACTACTTCTTGAAGTTTATGACAGCCTAGTATCGCGGGAGCAAATTCAAACCCTGGCCGCTTAGCACACCCATCCTAAACTAGGTCATGTAAGAATCGCTTACCTTATCAACTAAGAAGACGTGTATCAGTCTATCTCTGGATGCTGATGCCAGTAACCTTGGCTTCGCACTGTACTCCAAGCACAGGACCTCTGCATCATGAGCTTCCAACGTGTGTAACGCTGATCCTGTAGCCGAATGTACCCAGATGTTGCCGGCCCTGTCGCCGGACGCTATATGACGACCGTCGGGAGACACTCGCACGCATCTGAAAAAAAAACCTTTATTATTTACATACTAGCTTTTGCCCGCGGCTTCACCCGCGTGAATTTCCCACGGCAACAGTGCTTTTTCCCGGGATGAAAAGTATCTTATGTCCTTCCCAGTATTTCTAACTATGTGTATGCGAAATTTCAGCAAGATTGGTTCAGTAGATAAAGCGTGAAGAGGTAACAAACAAATATACAAACAAACTCACTTTCGCATTTATAATACTAGCTTTTGCCCGCGACTTCGCCCGCGTGATTTCCTCACGGGATCAGTGCTTTTTCCCGGGATGAAAGGTACCCTATGTCCTTCTCAGTACTTCTAGCTATGTGTATGCGAAACTTCAGGGAGATTGGTTCAGTAGATATAGCGTGAAGAGGTAACAAACAAACTCACTTTCGCATTTATAATATTAGTTAGGATTAGGATACAACTGGTAAGTCATCAACTGTTGAGCAGGTTTCCTCACGAAGCTTTTCTTCACTCGCTTCCGGTGAAGAACATAGTGAGGAAACCTGCACTCTCAACTTCCAAGCGGCTGAAGTCGGGGGTGAAAGTAGTTTTTATAATTTAGGACAGCAAACGAGCAAGCGGGTTCACTGAGGGTAAGTGACAACCAATGCCCATTGATGAATATACGATACTTTTACCGCGAACAAAGCCGCGGGCAACGGCTGGTGACGGCTATTTAAAGAAACTTTTTACTAACCTGACACCAGTCTTATCATCATAAGATTTGGACTTGTCCTTATCGCTGGTAGCCGTTAAATCTACGTCCTTCAAAAACTTCAACTCTGGGTCGATGTATATTACTTTGGTCAGTTCCTGTAAACAAAAATCAACATTGGTCAATAAATAAAAATCTACATTTTTTTATAATGAAGTAAAACTAATAAGAAGTAGGTACGTTTATTTGAATTGAAACAACAAAACGGTTGAGTTCAGGACATATTCCCGTTTTATCCCGAAAGAACTCCAAAACTTCTACCTACTTATGCATCCCTAGTAGTTCGTCCAATCATCTAGAACCAAAAGGTCAGTGAACTCAAATTGAATGTAGAACGTCATTGAACTCACTATTGTTATTTGAATATTTATCAAATTCCATATCATATAAATTCACTTTATACGTTCATGCTTGCCTAGTACTTGCTGTGCAAAAACACGGTCACCAATCCTGCATGAGACCACTTCTTTATCACTTACCATCAGAATATATTATATGTACTCTTCTCTTCTTCTCTCAGCCGAAAGACGTCCACTGCTGGACAAAGGCCTCCCCCAAGGATTTCCACAACGACCGGTCCTGCGCTGCCCGCATCCATGCGCATCCCGCGACCTTCACCAGGTCGTCGGTCCACCGAGTGGGAGGCCTACCAACACTACGTTTTCCGGTTCGTGGTCGCCACTCGAGAACTTTTCTGCCCCAACTGCTATCTGTTCTACGAGATATGAGCTAAATATGTACTCACATTGCTGTATATATTCTGCGCCTGCGGCTGAATCTGCCAAGCGCGAACCGTGTCGTCACTGGAACACGTGAGGAAGGTCCCAGGGGGAAGTTCCCCCGCCCCTGGGGCCACGTCCATGCCCCAGATGCACGCTGAGTGGTAAAGGGCCGAATGGGACTTGCCCACCTATGGGAGACATAACGTAATAAAATTTCGAAACGAATGTCGCAGCATTAGTAGACAGAGGGTAATATCTAATATAGGGTACCGGATAGTAGTGCTGCCCCTGGCGGATATCTTTTGTAACTTCAGAGAAAATAAGAAAACCTAATTTACATTATGGCTGGTATACACTTTGATTAGTCAAGTGTTTAGTGTTAAGTTTGTAGAGTGATTAGTGTTAAGTGATTAGTGATGTCCTATACTGTTTAGTAGGCGGTGTTAAGTACCTACATTAAAAAAAACTGACTTTGTTGACATAAACTAAACACTTAACAGTGTTGATATAAACTAAACACTTAACAGTCACGTCCTGACGTGTTTAATTCGTGTTTAGAGCAAGTGAGGGGTGAAGGCGGGACGCGCGGGAGGAGTTACTCGCAGAAAAAATAGAACGCGTGTTTAGCCGTGTACTTCGCTAATCACTATACACTTAACACTAAACAGAAACTGTCCTGACGTGTTTTTTGCTAAACATTTTACACTAAATGGCCGGTATACACATTGATTAGTCAAGTGTTTAGTGTTTAGTGTTAAGTGTGTAGAGTGATTAGTGTTAAGTGATTAGTGATGTCCTATACTGTTTAGTAGGCGGTGTTTAGTACCTACATTAAAAAACTTTGACTTTGTTGACATAAACTAAATACTTAACAGTGTTGATATGAACTAAACACTTAACAGTCATGTCCAGACGTGTTTAGTTCGTGTGTTTAGTGTTTAGTGCAAGTGAGGGGTGAAGGCGGGACGCGCGGGAGGAGTTACTCGCAGAAAAAATAGAACGCGTGTTTAGCCGTGTACTTCGCTAATCACTATACACTTAACACTAAACAGAAACTGTCCTGACGTGTTTTTTGCTAAACATTTAACACTAAACAAGCCACTCGCACTAATCACTAATCAAAGTGTATACCGGCCATTGCCTATTATTTGAAATATTATATCACTGATATTTAATTTAATAAAAACTTGTAGCTCAAAATCAAATATTGCTTGGTAGTTAAATTTCGATACCTTTTTAATATTATTAGGCACTAGCATGGGCCGGGTCCCCATGGGAATTTCGGGAAATCCACTTGTAGTGTTCCCCTACACTCCCTAAGGAACCTACATGCCAAAGTTCAGCCACGTACGCCCAGTAGTTTTGCCTGTGCGTTGTCTGTAAGTCCCTCAATGAGTAACGGAAGAATCTTTAAATGCGAAAGTTTGGATGTGAGTTTGTGATGTTTGTTACTCAATAACGGTCTACTGGACGGATTTCGATGAAATGTGGTATACGGGTAGAAAAATACCGGGAATAGCATATAGGGTACTTTTTACCCCGAAATTCTCAAGGGAGCGAAGCCCTGGGGCGCGGCTAGTTTGATATATACTATTTTTGTCCACATTATACCAACTCACCCGTTTGATATCCCTCACGTCCCACACGTACAAACTATGATCGTTGTAAACACATGTGAGCTTGTGGTTCCGTTCGTCGTATGTCAGCGCCACTGCGTCTGGGTACCGCGCGTTGGATGGCTGAGTGAACATGTGGCTGGGAGAGGAATATTCACATTAGTATTGTCACAAACCCAGGCAAACAAAGTGGAATAAACTAAAATAATTGACAAGAAAGAGTCATTTATGCAGAGAAGTGTATAATTTTTCTTATTCAAAAATCATTATTATTCATGAAGTCACATACTGCAGGGAGTTGTGTTCTTTTATGCCTTCTTAACATTCATAGTCGCCTAGTACTTCTTGTTACCTTTGCAGAGTAGACTACTCCCCTGTCGGTTCTTGTAGATAGATTTATGTCTACCTATATTTTCTTATTTACCTGATGTAAATAAGTAGACATAAACATACTTTCGTATTTACCTGTTACTTAACTCACCTGATGTTAGTCCCCAGCTGCACATCCACCCCCAGATAGTGCGTGCGCGGCAGCGTGGTGACGTACTGATTTTATGCCTTCTTAACATTTATAGTAGCCTAGTACTTCTGAGTGTCTCTTGTAGGATTCTTGTCTTTTATTTCCATAAATAACTATAGTACCTAATATTAGTCCCCAGCTGCACATCCACCCCCAGATAGTGCGTGCGCGGCAGCGTGGTGACGTAGTGCAGCGAGCCAGGTTCGAAGCAGCGCACGATGCCGTCCGCGCAGCCCACGAAGATGTACTGGCTGCCCACCGCCATGCAGTTCGCTGATGTTGTCTACAAAAATAAACATAAACTTATTTTTCACTAGCTTTTTCCCGCGACTTCGCCCGTGTGAATTTCCCACGGGAACAGTGCTTTTTCCAGGGATGAATGGTACCCTATGTCCTTCTCAGTTCTTCTAACTACATGTATGCAAAATTTAAGGAAGATTGGTTCAGCAGATTAAATTCGCACAGTAGCACTCCTCTGGTAATAGCGTACGTGCTATCAGCAGCGTCTCCCTTACCGCAGACAACATTGCAGAACTCTTCCTAATTTATATGCGCCTAGTACTTTCATGCTGATCTCTTAGAACTTTTTTTACCTTGACACGATTTATTTTCTAGATTTATTCTAGAATTATCTCCATATTACTCACCCTAAGTTCCACCCACTTATCCAGCAATCTTCTACTATTAAATTCACACAACAGCCCTCCCCTAGTGATAGCGTACGTGCTATCAGCAGCGTCTCCCTTCCCGCAGACGACGTCACAAAACTCGTTGTCTTTCTGCTCGCCTAGTATCGCTGATCGGCCCATCAGTGGAACTGGCTCTTTGAACTGGAATTAAAAAAAAACAATATTAAACCATAAAAAACTGTAATGGTAGGGTAAGTGAATGAATAAATAAATAAATATAAATATACTTACTTCCATACTAATTAAAAGCGAAAGCTTTTCTATATGTCTGTTACGATTTCACGGGTAAACCACTGGGTCGATTTTAATAAAATTTGGTATGGATATGACTAAAGACCCGTGATCAAACATAGGCGTTTATTTGAAAAACAAACCCTCAAAAGGTTGTTGCATCCAATTGGCCTGCCAAAATGTACTTTTAGAATTATTGACTGTCTGTATGTTTGTATACGAATCACTATTGCATGAAATTTGATGCCTTTACAGTTGTGTAGCAGATCTAATATAAAATCATAAATAAATACGTCGTTAAGAACCAGAGTTATTAACCCTAATAATTCCGCGCAGACAAAGTCGCGAGCAAAATATAGTCCTAAGATAAAAACTAGAAACAAAAACGGTAAATAATGTCAATGATAAGATAAAATGAAGTAAACAATTAATCAAATTGTGCCACTCACCTTAGCATTCCTGGAATATTCTAGATACCAAAACTTGACATGCCTAAAACCAACGGTGACGAAGTAGTTGCCACTCTCCGAGAAACATACCGCCTTCACTCTAGATGACACCTGAAAAATTTATAAAAATTATTATTTTATAAAGAATAATATAATATTTATATTAATAATTAGTTCTTTATCTCATAGTTGAGAAACTTATCAATCAATTCATGTAATAATCGTCAATCAATATCAATCCTAAACCTACTTCCTACTAATATTATGACTGCGAAAGTTTGGATATAAGTTTGTGAATTGGTGTATTGTTGAAATCTACTGGACGGATTTCGATGTTCGGTGCTCGGGTAGAAAAATACAGGGAAAAGCAGATAGGGTACTTTTTATACCGAAATTTCCACGGAAGTGAAGACTCAGGGCGCAGCTAGAAGAGATATTTAAAAAAAAGTATGAGGGGTTTATATAGGGCCTATGGAAGTCAAAATCTTTTTTTTTTTAATTTTGCCTGTCTTTCTGTATATATGTTTGTACGCGCATCACGCAAAACCTACTGGACTAAATTTGCTACGGTTTTCACTGTTGTGTTGTTAAAGGTCTAACTTAAAATCTGGCGTAGGTTTCATCTTGATGCGTCACTTAGAACCTGAGATATTAACAATAATAAATAACGGTCGACGAATTTGCGATCTATTAGTTAAATGCTCTAAGGCGCTGGACAGACAGAAAAGACAGGGCACAGACGAGTAAGCATCGTATCTGCGCCCTGTCTTTTCCATATGTTTTGCGTCGCGACGCCTCTATACATTTTGTATGAAAGGGACGCGGAAGAGACATGTCCGTCTTGTCCGTGCCACGAGTCTTATGTCTTTTCTATCTGTCCAGCGCCTAAAACTTAGGTTTAAGATATTTATTCTTATAAGAAATTTACTTACATTCCACTTATAAATGAGAAACAAAAACACTATACTTCAGTATAAACAAGCTAATTATTTAAAAATAAAAAACACGACTGACAACTTACATAGCCTATGTCATTCGGGCTTATGCAAGGATACAATACCTCTCACATCAAAATCTGTTAAGCCGTTCAGGACTTATGGTGGAATAAAGAAATTACATACATACATACATGAACCCTGAAAACATAACACTCCTTTGTTGGTCAGTCGTGTAAAAAACAGTTACGCGTACAATGTCCGATCCGAGTCCGACGCAATAAACTAAGTACCTTCACTACATTGAGATTTCGGGCGTAGATGACTGTTCGACGGAGTGCGTACAGAGATGTGGTAGATGATCTTACCTTATTGCTAGCTAGTTTGAGGTTATTCCGCCAATCCCACACGTTGACAATCATATCGTGCTGGGAGCCGACGGAGACTAGATACTTGGAGGACGTTGAGAAAGCCTGGAATTATCAAATTATCATATTTATATCACATAAATATAGAGATACATACAGATTTAGGCCGAAGCGGTGGTGGCTGATGTTAGGGCGCCCGCCTGTGGATGCTAAAGACACAGGTTCGAATCCTGCCCGTGCTACACGAGTTTGTATCCCAATCTGACTCATTTACCTATGGTAGTTTTCATCGACCACCACTTGCTTCCGGTGAAGGAAAACATCGTGAGGAAACCTGCACTCTTGATGATGATTATCAGCTAGTGTGTGACATGGAGAAGGCAATGGCAAACCACTCCATTAAAATTGCCAAGAGAGTCGTTGTGTGTGTTTCATTCCATATAATGACCACGACCCTCAGTCATAAGGAAGGAAATACGACTAAAGAGAGAGAGAGATACAGATTTAGCTAGCCCCAAACTAGGTTGCCTTGTAATGTGGATTGTGGAATACTAGCTCAACAATACTATATTTTATAGTAGATTCATATCCCCGGTCAAACTGAATCAGATCATTTTCCATATTGACCTGAACGGGGATCGAACCCAAGACCCCATGTGGTTCATGAGATACTGGGCCTAAAAAGCAGACCCATACAACTGTGTATACTTAGAAAAAGTTTTTTAAAATGCATGCCTTGTCGCAGTTTGTGCTTGGCCAATAAATAAATTAATTTTTCACTTCTCATGCTCAGAAAGTGCTTATTTGTGCAGGATATAGGCTGCACAAAATCGAATTTTGTGCACAAGGTCTATATTAGGGCAAAGATAACGAGCCAAACAATAAGAAGTTCATAGATACAATTTGTTATTTTATAATATTTACTTTAATTTATTTGCCTTATGTGTTTTTAAGACATAAATAATGTTAAAATTATTTAATTAATATAAGAAAATTATTATTGCAAAATTAATTTATTAGTAGGCTGTATAGGTCTGCAGCCAAAGCCAATAAATATCAATGTCGAAGATGTAAAAAAATGAAGCGGCGGGAAACAGCTCTTGTTTTTTTCGTGAGTTTACTGTTTTATTTCCTCGCAATCGAAGTGAAAAGCAGAGTTTATAACTCGTCCACAAAACGATTTTTATCCTCGACATTACTATCAGCCCTCGCCGTCTCGGATAAAAATGGTTCGTTTTGTGCACTTGTTGTAAGATCTACTATTCTCTTTCTTTCTTTCATGATAGCATTTTAAATATAATTCAGGAAAAACTACTGAGATCTCCCATTCTTGGCCCTGTCTATCCCGTAAGGGATAAAGACGTTTACTGTATCTGTTCTCTTTTCGCTACCAGGGCAGCATAAGTTAGTCAGAGCATAACAAACTTACCACACAATTGACGCCGTGTGTGTGCCCGGGAAACTCTGCTATTTGAACGGCCCCGGATGCCGTTGGGTCCTGGAAAATAACAATTTAAATTCAACATTAAAATATACAGACGTAGTAAGTATAGTAAACTGCGCAAAACATTATTAAACATGAAAATTCAAAACAATTAGCCGTAAACTTCGGCTACTCGCCGCTAGATGGCGCTAGCCACACAATAACATCAACATTTTGATTGCTTTGTGATTCATAAATCAATAGAAAATCGCTAGAAGCTGGCTTTCTCATTTCGCATGTGAAGAAATCTGGGGCCTTCTGAATTTAGACATCACTGTAATTCGTAGCTACGCTGTTACTATATTTCAGCAGGTAGGAGAAACCCTCTGTAAGCGTTGAGGACATGGGAGTGACGCGTGCTAACATTGTAAAGTTAATAATGCATTGTTTCTGTTTTTAATAGAAACAAAGATAGATATCCAATACCCTGATTAGTCAGAAAAAAAAAACATTGTTCTGTAGCGAGAAACCTCCCGTCCGGAGAGAAAGCCACGCAAGTGACGCTCTTCCATGACATGATGTCGCGTACAGATATTGTAGGTAGTAAAGATTGTTGCTGTGACGTATATACCTGTAGGTCCCAGACTCTGACGGCGGCGGGCGCATGGCCGCACTCTCCCGTGGCGAGAAACCTCTTCCTTAACATGTTGCGTACAGATATTGTAGGCAGTAAGATTATTGCTGTGAAGTATACACCTGTAGGTCCCAGACTCTGACGGCGGCCGCATGGCCGCACTCTCCCGTGGCGAGAAACCTCTTCCTTTACATGTAACGTACAGATATTGTAGGCAGTAAGATTGTTGCTGTGAAGTATACACCTGTAGGTCCCAGACTCTGACGGCGGCCGCATGGCCGCACTCTCCCGTGGCGAGAAACCTCTTCCTTTACATGTAACGTACAGATATTATAGGCAGTAAGATTGTTGTTCATCCAGCTCCAAAACCCCGAGAGCTTTCAGCTCGAATTGCAGAATCGCTTCGAATGCCTGGGAGACTGCGAAAATCTGGACGATTATAATGACAGGTTTGTGCAAATTGTCCAAACAGCTGGGTCTAAGGCTTTCAAAACCCGCCGTTCAAAAGGAACCAAAAAGATCTCGGACCTCACCAACAAACTCATGGAAGAAAGACGAAACTTGGTTCTGCAGTCCTCTGACGATGCTGCTCAGTATCGACGTCTAAACAGACAGATCTCCAAGTCCCTAACTCGCGATTTACGCCAATTCAACACTGACCGTATTGAAGAGGCGATTAAGCGAAATAAGGGCTCAAAAGTGTTTGCAAGGGATCTGTCTGTTGGTCAAAGTCAACTGACCAAGCTGAAGACTGAGGATGGCAGAATCATTTCGTCGAAGCCAGAGCTGTTGGAAGAGGTTGAGAAGTTCTACGGACAATTATATACCAGCGTACGCACACCTGTCAGTAATCTGGGCAAAGATCCAAGAGCCAGATTGACCCGACACTACACCGAAGATATCCCGGACGTCAGCCTATATGAGATTAGAATGGCTCTCAAACAGCTAAAAAACAATAAGGCACCAGGTGGTGATGGAATCACGGCTGAGCTTCTGAAAGCAGGTGGAACGCCGGTATTAAAAGCTCTTCAGAAGCTATTTGATTCCGTCATACTCGAGGGACAAACGCCTACGGCATGGCACAGAAGTGTGGTGGTACTTTTCTTCAAAAAAGGTGACAAAACCCTATTGAAGAATTATAGGCCTATCTCACTTCTGAGCCATGTCTACAAACTGTTTTCGAGAGTCATTACGAATCGTCTCGCTCGCAGGTTTGACGACTTTCAGCCTCCCGAACAAGCCGGTTTCCGAAAAGGCTTTAGTACCGTAGACCACATACATACGCTGCGGCAGATTATACAGAAGACTGAGGAGTATAATCAGCCATTATGCTTGGCGTTTGTGGACTACGAGAAAGCCTTCGATTCGATCGAGACCTGGGCTGTGCTACAGTCTCTCCAACGGTGCCAAATTGACTATCGATATATCGAAGCGCTGAAGTGTTTGTACGAAAACGCCACCATGTCGGTCCGTCTCCAGGATCAAGGCTCCAAACCTATCCAGTTGCAGCGAGGGGTGAGACAGGGAGACGTGATATCTCCGAAACTGTTCACCGCCCGCCGCCCTGGAAGATGTTTTCAAGCTTCTGGACTGGAGCGGACTCGGCATCAATATCAACGGCGAGTACCTCACTCACCTTCGATTCGCTGACGATATCGTAGTCATGGCTGAGACCTTGGAAGACCTAGGCACAATGCTCGATGGCCTCTGTAGAGCCTCTCAACAAGTGGGTCTAAAAATGAACATGGACAAGACGAAAATTATGTTTAATATCCGTGTCGCACCCACTCCTCTGAAGGTTGGAGACTCTACACTCGAAGTTGTTGACAATTATGTATACCTGGGACAAACAGTTCAGTTAGGTAAGTCCAACTTTGAGAAAGAGGTCAACCGTCGAATCCAACTCGGCTGGGCAGCGTTCGGGAAGCTTCGCGATATCTTCTCGTCCAAAATACCGCAGTGTCTCAAGACTAAGGTCTTTGACCAGTGTGTGTTGCCAGTAATGACATACGGAACAGAGACGTGGTCGCTTACTATGGGCCTCATAAGAAGGCTCAAGGTCACCCAAAGGGCGATGGAGCGCGCTATGCTCGGAGTTTCTCTGCGTGATCGAATCAGAAATGAGGAGATCCGTAGGAGAACTAAAGTAACCGACATAGCCCACAGAATCGTGAAACTTAAGTGGCAGTGGGCGGGGCACATAGCTCGTTAGAACAGATAGCCGTTGGGGCAGAAAAGTTCTCGAGTGGCGACCACGAACCGGAAAACGTAGTGTTGGCAGGCCTCCCACTCGGTGGACCGACGACCTGGTGAAGGTCGCGGGATGCGCATGGATGCGGGCAGCGCGGGACCGGTCGTTATGGAAATCCTTGGGGGAGGCCTTTGTCCAGCAGTGGACGTCTTTCGGCTGAGAGAGAAGATTGTTGTTGTGAAGTATATACCTGTAGATCCCAGACTCTGACGGCGGGCGCATGGCCGCACCTCACGTGGCGAGAAATCTCCCGTCCGGAGAGAAAGCCACGCAAGTGACGCTCTTCCTCGACGTGTAACGTACAGATATTGTAGGTAGTAAAGATTGTTGTTGTGAAGTATATACCTGTAGATCCCAGACTCTGACGGCGGGCGCATGGCCGCACTCTCCCGTGGCGAGAAACCTCCCGTCCGGAGAGAAAGCCACACAAGTGACGCTCTTCCTCGACGCGTTGAGGACATGCGACTGACGGTTCTTGCGGACATTGTACAGGACCACCGTACATCTGAAAATTGAGATAAGAAATCAGTAAAACAGTATATTTCACTGATAGTTTAAGTAAATGTATGGGTCACTAGCTGTTGCCCCGCGGCTCCGCCCGCGGCAAAAAGTATATCGTATGCGTTTTTCATAGAAACTTTGACCCCCATTTCAGCCATTTCATTTCAGGGGTTGATAATTAGAAAAAAAGAAGCCTATGATTGACCCCGTATCTAACTATATCCATACCAAGTTTTATCAAAATCGGTCCAGCGGTTTAGCCGTGAAAGCGTAACAGATTCCGGTTTCGACAGAAGTCTTTGTTGCTGAAAGGTATAGATACCTACTTTGTTGTGGTACGGGTTATGATATTCTATGAGATACGACTCCTACATACAGAACGAACCTAACATCCTTCCAAACAATTTTCCTATATCACAAAAAAAATATTTTACTGGCCCATGACCCAGACTCCCATGCGACTCCCACAGTGGCCGTGTGTAAATAAAAATCAGAGAATGACGCGTGGGTAGCCGTGACTACGTCTTGGTATCGAGGACTTAGTAATGAGTAGAGGAAGTAATTTCTAGGGTTCCGTACATCAAAAGGTTAAAACGGAACCCTAACAGCTTCACTTTGTTGTCCGTCTACAGTCCGAAACAAGGCCTTTACCGCTATATAGAAATTAGATATGGTGAAAAAATTCCATGCGAGCACGACTTTGGAATTTTTTCACCATATCTAATTTCTCTATGAGAGTACTTTAGTACTAACTGCATCTAAGATGCACAAAAATCCAAAATAAAACTAAAAAGCCTTTGATATAGCGGTTAAAACTAGATATAGAAATTATAATAACGCCTTTCTCAGTAAAATCATAATTTAATCCGTTCCTTATCCAACGCTATCTACATAAACAATTATGTTTGCAATGATAATATTATTGTCATTCAGATAAACTTACAGCTAGAATTAGGATAGGCAGATTACAATCTTATTTAGCATATAAACAAACACTAATTTGATAAATATATATACAAATAAATATATACGGACAAATCACACAGATTGAGTTAGCCCCAAAGTAAGTTCGGGACTTGTGTTATGGGATACTAACTCAACGATACTATATTTTATGACAAATACATATATAGATAAACATCCAAGACCCAGGCCAATCTGAAAAAGATCATTTTCCATCTTGACCTGACCGGGGATCGAACCCGGGACCTCCGGTGAGGCAGTCTGGCGTGATAACCGTTAGGCCACGGAGGTCGTCAAAATGATAATCTATAATATCTATTAAATAAAATTATTAAATTGCATTTGCGATAATATTGCGATTGCCCGCCTTTGCGCTCAATTGGTTGCTTGGATGAAATTGCTTTCAGCGATAAGGCCGCCTTTTGCGCATCTTCCTTTCTTTTTTTTAGTTTTAAGTTACTTTATGTATCGACTAGCTGTTGCCCGCGGTTTCGCCCGCGTGAGTTTCGCTTAGACGAAAAGCCTTTTTGTGTTCGAAACTGTTTCAGATGTTTCGGATCTTTGATTTTTATACATCAGCAGAAAATGCTCATCAGGTTGAACGACTTTTGTTAAGGCACCATATCCATATTTCTTATAGTTTAGCTGTTCTGCTATGGTTCTTCATCAGGTGTTCCAGTTTTCAAAATCAATTATAGCCTATATGTTGCCCAGGATTAATAGCTATACAACAAAAAAAGTTGCATTAAAATCCGTCCAGTAGTTTTTGCATGAAACGCGTACATACATACAGACAGACAGACAGACAGACAAGAAATTCCAAAAAATTTTTTTTGCTTTCTATTGTTCTTTTTAAGTGTCCCTCTATCATTTCAGTCAAAAATACGAAATGTACAGACAAAATATTTTTACTGTTTTATTATATGTATAGATAAATGTAATTTATTGTGTGCTAATAAAGTATTCTTGTTGTTGTACGTTGTTTCTATAAATGGTGCCAAAAATGTTGATCTAAATATTTTTGCCTTAAATAACAAATTAGAAGTTTTTCATTTCAATATTAATCCATTCACTGTTAGCATACGAGTACCACCATGTCAACGGACAAAATCAATCTAAAATCATTGCAATTTCACACTTATGACCGGGACATAAAGTTCACGTTGTAACTTTGTATGCAGTTGTAAAAATCCCACGGTCCATTACCCCGTTTACAAAGAAAGTAAAATCTATTGTATTAACTAATCAATGGGCACACGTAAGGTGCGTCGGGAATTTTTATTCGATGGCATTCCTTATTTTTAACCAGTATATGTCGCAGAAAACAAAGGATTTATGATAAGATGGCGAATCGGGGTTGCTATTTACATGTTCGGGGCAGACTGGTGGGGAATTGTCGTTTCGATGACAGTATTTGTCGAACAACAGGGCAAATTACTATTGATTTCCGAACATTCATCTATACATATAATAAAACAGTAAAAATATTTTGTCTGTACTTTTTGTATTTTTGACTGAAATGGATAGAGGGACACTTAAAAAGAATAAAAGAAAGCAAAAAATTTTTTTTGGAATTTCTTGTCTGTCTGTCAGTCTGTCTGTATGTATGTACGCGTTTCACGCAAAAACTACTGGACGGATTTGAATGAAACTTTTTTTGTTGAATAGCTATTAAGTCTGGGCAACATATAGGCTATAATTGATTTTGAAAACTGGAACACCTGATGAAGAACCATAACAGAACAGCTAAACTATAAGAAATATGGAAATGGTAACTTTGCAAAAGTTTATCAATCTGACGAGTATTTTCTGTTGACGTATAAAAATTGACGATCTGGAACATCTGATGAAGAACTCCAAGAATTCAGCTACGCTATAAGATATATGGAAATGGCGCCTTAGTGAAAATCGTTCAACCTGATGAGCATTTTCTTGCTGAACTACAGTTTGGAACACAAAAAGATTTTTCATCTAAGCTAAACTCACGTGGGCGAAGCCGCGGGCAACAGTTAGTCTACACATAAATCGACCACCGACCGAAATTTACCACCTATAAAATCGAAGGAAACACAACCGATTAATGGCAATGGCAACCTATTTGTTATTTACTAATTGGGGATGCCAGTGCAAGCACCAGACGGGTGATCAGGGGGCTAACCACAACGTCTAATAGCAGTATTATTTTAATATTACATTGAGTTTTCGTACCACAAGGTCTTTAAAATAAGCTTAAAACAATATAACATTTTTCAGCAGTTTTGGTGACGTCACCTCTATTTTGTTCATTCAATTCGTACCACGACGTGCTTTTGGCTACTAGCATTATTGTTTTCATGTCAAATTTAGCAATCTTAAAAAAGTTACTCTTTCGCAACTGATTCAACATTATTTACTATTATTAGCTCAAAAATGTAAAGTAAACCAACTTATTTTCGAAAAATAATTGAATATAAAGTAAACGTGAACGTTATAGAGAGTGACTGCAATTGATTAAATTTGATTCTAAATGAATTTGGACTTGTAAATATTCGAGTACTTGGAAGCCGATATTCTAACCCCGAAAGAGTGTACATTAAGAAAAGGCATCGTATGTGTTTCCATGAGGAGATATTAGTGTATATTACGTAGGTAATAAGTTACTGAAATATACTTAATTTTCCAAAAACGAGCATTTTAAATCAATTCACACTTCTATTATTATGAACTAGCCTATGCCCGCAACTTCGTCTACGCATATTTCAGGTTCCGCCTAAGCGGCATATCAAGATGAAACTACGCCAAATTTTAAGTTAGACCTTCTATGATACGACAGTGAAAACCGCATCAAATTTAGTCCAGTAGTTTTTGCGTGATACGCGTACAAACAAACAGATAGAAAGACAGACAGACAAAAATTCTACAAAAACTGGTTTTGGTTTCTATTAACCCCATAGACCTCTCATAGTTCTTAAAAATCTTCTATGTACAGACACAGACCGTTACAGTTTTATTATATGTAGTGATTATAACCTACAAAATCATGTTACGCGGAACGTCATTGGAAAGAGATGGCGCTATTATTATAGCGCTGTTTCTTCTTATCCATGGAAGTAAACGTAAGTATTTATTACTTCCATGTTCATATCCTTAACTGGGAATAGACAATGTCATCAAATCATTCGTTCTTTCGCAACACTAAGCAGGAATAAAATAATATTGCTCGGTAGAGGTCATGGTACGAAATCGAGTAATGTTATCACAAGCTTGAAACAAAACTTCCTTGAAATAAGATTGTTTTACAAAAGGTTGTGGTTAGGCTCCAGATCAGTCCTCTCATTTTGTGAACATTTCACACAATATAATTTTTTTTAAACACTTGAATATTTTTCTGTTTGTAGGAATAACATTTCTGATTTGCCTGTTAAGATCTTAGAATTTTTTGTTCTACCAATTAATTGTAAAAATATATTGTTTATAATTCGCTCAAAAATGGCGGAGCTATGGCTGTTAGGGATCTTTCTCATGCCATGAGATTTAAAAAAAAATTCAAGTGTCATTTGACATTTGATCAATGACATTTAATGCCTGTCATTTCTAAGAGTTATGTCATTGTGACATTCACCTAGTCATTCAAACTAACATAACATGAGACATGTACATTTTTTAATATTACATGGCATAGGAAATATCCTTTACAGCCGTAGCTCCGCCATTTTTGAGCTAATTAAAAACAATTTTTTTATAATTAATTAGTAAAACAGAAAAATCTAAGATTTTTACAGGCTAATCAGAAATGTTATTCCTACTATCAAAAATAAAATCAAGCGTTTAAAAAAAATCATACATTGCCTATTATGGCAACCTATAGGCGGTAATGCTGTCTTTCTTAGAGATGTTTCAACACCTTTAAAATACCTTATCCATCCAAAAATCCACCCATGGCTCTTAATGTCCTTTGGTATTTCCAACTAATAACGGACATTGCATACTATTCGTAGCGTACTGTTATATTCTAAACTAGCGAAACTGGGTCAAACTGCGTTGGTATTCCACTCGTCAGCAGTTTTACCTGCGTTTGATTAGTTTTAAAAATTTAAGTGGAGTTAGAATTTGTAATCGTCGGGAGTCACACATTTTCAATTTTATTTTTGGTGTTTGTGTAAAAGTGAATAAAGGGTTGTGGTGTAAAAGTGCGTGTTATTTGAAACTACCAACGGGACCTCACAACAAAATTGGTGTCAGAAGTGGGATGTCGTAGGTGGCTTCCGTTGAAGTCCTGACATCCGAACCCGAGGTTCTCTACACGGTCTCTGATCGACAGTGAGACTTGACCTGGAGGTCAAGCCTGCATCAACCGCACTCTGGTCGACGGTCAGCCTCCGCTCAATAGCGTGAGCCCGCACCACCTATCCACTACACGCCATCCCTACAAGGTCGACGGTCAGCCTCCGCTTTTTAGCGTGAGCCCGCACCACGTATTCGCTGCACATCACCCCCACGAGGTCGACGATCAGCCTCAGGTGTAACCTGAGCCCGCACCACACACACCGGCTCCAGTCTAACTCACCACCAGCACCATCTTCATCAAGGTGCTCTCATGTCATGATATACGCTGGTAACGTGACAGCCGCGTATCCCAGTTCCCGCTGAGACAGCGTGAACACCCCGAGTCAAGTCTAGTGTTCAAAACCAAGTCATGCTAGTGAAAGTGTGCTTCGTGTTTCTGTGAGTGATTTTTTTTCTATACTTATTTGACTCTTAATTGAACTCTAATTTTATATTATTTCTATTTCTATACTTTTACAAATTTTATTTTATACAATTTATACAATTAATACAATTTATATACCTGATGTCACTCAAAGCAGAATCCACTGGAGAGACTCGCAAAACATCAACTTCCGAAATGTCCGAAAAATCCGAGAAAGTCACGTTAACATTTTTGTCAAAATTCGTTAAGCCATATAATGGTGACAGAGAGTCACTTCCCGCATTTCTTACAAATTGTGACAATGCAATTTCTTTAGCTAGCCCCGAACAGCAAAATGTTTTATGTAAATTTATTTTATCCCAATTAGAAGGCAAGGCTCAAGCAGCCTGTAGTTTAAGAACATTTGACACTTGGGATGAACTAAAATCATTTCTAAAAAATACATTTGGCGAGAAAAACATTCTACACATTTATTAATAGATTTACAAAACTGTAAACAATTATTTGGTGAAGATGTCACTAAATATTCTCTCAGAATCGAATATATACTAGCTAGGATACATTCCGAAATTCATTATAGCTGCAAGGACACTAAAGAACTTCCTGGTCGAATAGCAGCTATGGAAGACCTTGCTCTTAATACCTTTATGTTAGGTCTAAATCATTCTATATCTGCGGTTGTCCGGTGCAGGAATCCCTCAACATTAAACGAGGCGGTACAACACGCAATTGAGGAAGAAAAATTATTTAACTTGTCTAAATCTAACTCAAATAAATATACCAAACAATGTTCCATATGTAACAAATCAGGTCACACTTCCTCCGAATGCTACTTAAAAAATAAATCTTCAGATAAATATTCTAACTATAAAAAAACATATCACCTTAACCCTAACTCTAATAATAATATAAAAATCTAATCTTTTCTAATTCTTATACAAATTCAAACATAAAATCATGTAATTATTGTAAAAATTTGGGTCATTCAATAGATGAGTGTCGTAAACGCAAATATAACATGCAGCGCCGCGAAAACGCTAGCTCTTCACAACGTGACTACCAGTCACCTGGTAACGCCACCGGCACGGTAAACGTGTGTGACGCAAATGAGTCGCGGTTCGATTCCGACGACACACATTTAAACTAATTCCGATTTCGGGTCCGTGTCTACCGAAATCGAATATAGCAAACGACACGATTTCACCTACTATATCTACAACTCAGTCCAAGCAACTGAGTGTTACCAAATCTACATCTCAGTCCAAGCAACTGAGTCTCACTAAATCTTCATCTCAGTCAAAGCAACTGAGTCCTACTAAATCTAATACTAAACCATATTCTAATTCCTGCAACAAAAATAAAATCGCTAAATCTTATAACGCTTCTACTCATGTCAATTGCACAATTCCCATTTACGAGACAAATATAAAAATAAAAAAAATATCTCTACCTCATGTATTTCTAAAGTCGAGTTACTCTTTTGAACCTTTAAGTTTTCTTATAGATACAGGTGCATCTATCAGTTTACTAAAACGATCAAGTATGAACATGACACCTCCTTTATCTCGTGAAATGGTTAAACTAAAAGGAATAAACAACACTGAATCTTGTTGCGTTACATTAGGTACATTTCAAATGGACTTTGCACTATCTACCAATAATTTTAAGTATAAATTTCATGTCGTCAATGATGACGTCATGCTGGACTATGATGGCATCCTAGGTAGTGATTTTCTAAGTCATTTTAAAGCGAACATTAACTATGATACAAAAATATTGAATATATACGAGCATAATTTACAAATAAATTACACTAAACCAATTTATATTATTCCCGCTCGTTCTGAAATAGTCATTGAATGCGCTATATCAAATTACTCGCACGAGACTTATAAAAATAATGAGGCTCTAGTACTCGATCAAACCTTATGCAATGGCGTTTATGTCGCAAATTGCATTGTATCTATTAAACCTAATAAAAGAATAAATATTTCTGTTTTAAATACCACTGACTCTGACGTAGAGATCAAAGATTATCACGCAGAAGTGTCACCTCTCGATTATGACTTAAATACCTACAAGTATCAAAATATAAATTCAATTTCTTATTCTAAATCTGAACGAGTTCAAAAAGTATTAAACCAATTACGCTGTTCTCACTTAAATTCTGAAGAGAAAAATCTCTCTTGGAATGTTGCTCTCAATACACAGATATTTTTCATCTTCCAGATGAACCATTATCTTACACTAACGCAATCGAACATTCTATTAACTCAGGTAGTGCGCCTCCAATTCATGTCAAGTCATATCGCTTCCCTGAATGTCATAAGGAAGAAGTAGATTCCCAAATTCGTAAAATGCTTGAACAAAATATTATTCGCCCCTCTATTTCACCATGGAGCGCCCCAGTTTGGGTAGTCCCTAAGAAGTTAGATGCGTCTGGCAAACGCAAATGGAGGATTGTCATAGATTATCGACGCCTCAATGATATCACAGTTTCCGAAAGTTATCCCTTGCCTCTCATTACTGATATTCTCGACCAACTAGGTCATTCTAAATATTTTAGTACGCTAGATTTATCTAGCGGATTTCACCAAATTAAGATGAACACTAAAGATGCTGAGAAGACAGGTTTCAGTGTAAATACTAATTCAAGCACTTCTGGTCACTACGAATTTATCAGAATGCCTTTCGGGTTGAAAAACGCCCCTACAACGTTTCAGAGACTCATGAATACGGCTCTTTCCGGTCTCCAAGGTCTTCACGCATATGTCTATTTAGACGATTGTATCATCTATTCTCATAATCTCACTGATCACATTACAAAATTAAAACTTGTATTCGATAGATTACGTCAATTTAATTTAAAGTTGCAACCCGACAAATGTGAGTTTTTACGTCGCGAAGTTGCATACTTGGGTCACATTATTACCGATAAAGGTGTGTCTCCCAATCCTGATAAGGTTAAAGCCGTCACTGAATTCCCAACTCCTACGAATGTCAAACAAATAAAATCCTTCTTAGGCCTCGTAGGCTATTATCGACGATTCATTGAGAATTTTTCTAAATTAACTAAACCTCTCACATCTCTACTAAAAAAGGATGTTGCCTTTAGTTGGACATCCGAACAACATACTGCTCTCAATATTCTCAAAAGCAAACTTACTACAGCTCCTCTACTCCAATATCCAGATTTTTCCGCACCGTTTATAATTACAACGGATGCCTCTAGTTATGCCGTAGGAGCAGTACTTTCCCAAGGTGATATAGGTAAAGATAAACCTATAGCCTTCGCTTCAAGAACTCTGAATAAAGCCGAGGGTAATTATTCAACTACGGAGAAGGAACTCCTAGCTATTATTTTTGCTGTCAAAACATTCCGTCCTTATATTTTTGGGCGTAAATTCAAGATCGTAACCGATCACAGGCCCTTAGTTTGGTTATTTAATAATAAAGATCCAGGCAGTAGACTCATTCGCTGGCGCCTCAAACTCGAGGAGTATGATTATGAAATTATATATAAACAAGGACGCCTTAACTCTAACGCTGATGCATTATCCCGCTGCCCTGTAATTACTATTAATATAAATACCCTAAATAATTCACCTTATGAAAAATATTTCAAAGATCAACTTACCAATAAAACATCTAATCTAAATACTATTATTGAAGAACGTCAAAGTTTACACTTAACTAAATTAAAATCAATCGTTTGTCCAGTCTCTTTTGATTTTGATTACTTCTATGCCGCACTGCGAAGAAATACTAACGCAGCTCGATGATTCTGCTGACTTACTAAATTCCGAACGCGAACCTTTTAGTATTCAAATGGTAAATGATAAAAATAAAACTTACTATTTCCTTTATACAAAAATTCATCACTATGAAGAAACTAAATTTAAGGATATATACAACTTACTAATAAAATTAAGAGACAAAATTGTAACCGAAAATCCTGAGGTCACTGAACTTGCTATGCCCGACTTCACGGATCCTTTTTCAAAGATACCATATACTAAATTATATAACATGATTTCTTATATTTTTCATAATACTTACATTAAAATTTATATTTACAAAAATCTATTAATTTATCCAACTCCTGTCGAAGTTCCCAAAATACTAAAAGAAAACCATGACTCAACTATTGCGGGTCATCCCGGGTCAACACGAATGTATAATCGTATTAAAGCTGCCTATTATTGGAAAGGTATGCGTTCTGACATTGAAAATTATGTAAAAAATTGCAAGCTATGCCAAATTAATAAACCTTTACGAAAATCTAATAAAGCTCCCATGGAAATCACTTCTACTTCTACTAGACCATTTGAACGTCTAGCTCTCGATATCGTTGGTCCATTACCAGAATCTGGTCTTCAAAAATTCAAATTTATGCTAACTCTTCAAGATGATCTTACTAAATTCTCAAGCGCTTATCCTATGGTAACTGCCACTAGTGAAGAAATCGCAAGAAATCTTATTCATTTTATGTCTCTATTCGGTTTTCCAAAAACCATTCTCACTGATTTAGGAACCTGTTTCACTTCAGATTTATTCAAGCAGTTAACCGAAATATGTAGAGTAAAGTCTCTATTTACGACTCCGTATCATCCTCAAACGAATGGAGCCTTAGAAAGGTCACATGCCACTTTAAAAGAATATTTAAAATCCTTTGTCAATGAAAACCAGAACGACTGGCATTGCTATTTATTTACTGCCATCTTATCTTATAATACTAATCCACATTGTACCACTGAGTTCACTCCATACGAGTTGTTATACGGTTATAAACCTTCAATACCAAATTCTCTATATGACACAAGTAATAATACTACCTATAGTGAATATATTCGTGCTTTACAATATAGAATGCGTTTTAGCAGAGAAAAAGCTATCCAAAACATTATAAATAGTAAACAAAAAGTCAAAACAATATTACGACTCTAATTCTCGTGACGTCTCTTATAAATCAGGTGACATGGTGTATTTAAGACACCATCACAGGTTACGAAAGGCTCTTTCTCCGATATGGAAGGGGCCTTACAAAATAATTAAGGTTCATAGTAAAAATAACGTAACCTTACAAGTAGGGCGTAAACATATTAAATATCATACTAATGAAATCAAGCCTGCTACATCTTAAATTATACCTATTACTTTATGTTATTTTCAGAGCTTTCTGCTACAGAAGCCACGCAGATTCGAAGATAACTCAAATCATTCATAGCCCTGGAATTTATTTCGAGCCTACTACTCGTATACGTTTCTATAACGATTATTGGAAAATTGTAACTCATATTGATATTGTATCACTGGATCCTTACCTTAATAAAATCGAGAGTTTGTTTCATAAATTGTTGAATATATTTTGTAACAAACTTCAATCACAGGAATTCATTGAATGCAAAGACTTTTCTAACCCTTTGGAGATACTAATACAATCTAACTTAGTCAAATTGCAATCTTTATCTCATATTGTCGCAGATCAAACGCCAACCAAGGTGAAAAGATCCTTAGAGTTTGGTGGAGAGATCTTAAAATTCTTTTTTGGTACTCTAGACGCGGATGATGCACGCAAATATGATGCCGCGATTGAATCTTTTCAGAAGAGTGAATCTGATATCTACCGTTTAATGAAAGAAAACATACATATTGTAAAATCTACTATAAATAATTTTAATTCAACTATTAACAAATTAAATCAGAATGAAATTAAAATAAACTCACAAATAAACATTATACAAGAAATGTTGTTAGAATCTACTAAAACTAATAATTTGTATTATCATATGTCTAAGATAAATAATCTACTAAATCTACTTGAAAGCTCTTTACTGAGCATTTCTAATGTGCTGGATTCTACGTTAAATGCTGTATTATTTTCTAAGGTTAATATTTTACATCCTAGTGTACTAAGTCCTTTAAGTCTCTATAATGAACTAAGTAAACATAACAATCAAATAAAGAAGCATTTAGATTTGCCGCTACAATTAAATATTCATACTATACATTCAATAATAGATGTTTCCCAACTTAGTTGTTATTATTATAATAATAAGATTATCTTTGTATTGCAAATCCCTTTGATTAGTAATGATAAATATGTTGTGTATAAAAATATACCCTTGCCAACGCCTCACAGTAACGAGTCACATGCGAAAACATTTTCTTTAATTCAACCCTCCAGCATGTACACTGCTTTAAGTGATGACAGGTTGTATTACGCTGTATTACATAACATAGACAAATGCAAAAAAATTAGTGACGATTATTCCATATGTGAATTAATCACCTTGTATTCTAGTATTACAAGCCCCAGTTGCGAATCAAAGTTGCTAACTGAAGTGGTGACATCATTACCTCCTCAATGCAACTCTAAATTACTTTTCGGTGATATAGACATATGGCACAAATTGTTAAATAATAAATGGATTTATGTTCAATCTAACCTCAACAAACTAGCAATTAAATGTGATGATGACGTAAATGACTATTCTATTGTTGGTACTGGATTAGTCGAGTTAACTGGAAATTGTATAGGGTATTCTAAGGCAATGCAACTAGTACCTACTAGTAGTTCTAAGTTTTTGACAACGTCATCTTTGGACATACATTTCGACATAACCGCTGACAATTGCTGTAATAAGGAATTTCTGAATAAAACTTTACCACATTTGTCACCTTTATCTTTAAGTAAAATAAATTTAGATAATTTAAGATATTCCTCTCATAAATTAAACGATATAGAAACTGAAATTAATAACCTTGAAAGTCTGTCTCATTTTATAAAATATGGCACTTATTATTCAACATTTACGTATATTTTAATTGTTTGTTTACTCATATTTGCTATTTATAAGCTATTTATATGTTTTAAAAATCGATGTCTCCAGCGTCAAAATAATAAGCATGTAAACAATAAGCTACAGATATCCAATGCTGTTGAATTGACTCCTATTTCAGGTTCTAGTTCTGATGACGACAAACAGTCTTTAAAATCTTTAACTCCCTCGTCGCATCAGACACATAAGGTCGATTTTCATAAATCTATTAGAAATATTAATATTTAAATTTTAACCTTATGTAAAAAAAATAAATAAAAATAAAATTTGAACACATGTTACATTATATTTTAATTACTATTGTAAACACTGAATCCCGACGACATCCTAAATATTTATCTTTGTATAAGTAATCAATGTTACTAAGTACTTATTTCTTGACACTGACTTCGCTTCATCCTGATTTCGATAAAGCTCCGTCAAAAGGGGGAGGCTGTTATATTCTAAACTAGCGAAACTGGGTCAAACTGCGTTGGTATTCCACTCGTCAGCAGTTTTACCTGCGTTTGATTAGTTTTAAAAATTTAAGTGGAGTTAGAATTTGTAATCGTCGGGAGTCACACATTTTCAATTTTATTTTTGGTGTTTGTGTAAAAGTGAATAAAGGGTTGTGGTGTAAAAGTGCGTGTTATTTGAAACTACCAACGGGACCTCACAACAGTACGCACTAATCAATGTGCATACATTAGCTGCGTGTTGGGAATTTTTATTGGATGACATTCTTACATGCCCCTTATGGTGTTTTATTTTAAAGCAAGCGTGCATCTTTATATATATAACTCAAAGGTGACTGACTGACTGACATAGTGATCACACCCCAAAACACTGGACGGATCGGGCTGAAATTTGGCATGCAGGTAGATGTTATAACGTAGGCATCCGCTAAGAAACGATTAACGCGAGCGAAGCCGCGGGCAAAAGCTAGTTTTTGATATAAGTTGTGACGGATTAGGGTGCGTTGCCACTAACGCGGAGTTGAGAGGAGCTCAATTGACCAATCACAACGCTAGCAATCTCCGCACGGCGTGACTGCTATGTGGAATGAAACACACACAACGACTATCTTGGCAATTTTAATGGAGTGGTTTGCCATTGCCTTCTCCATTTCACACACTAGCTGATAATCATCAACCAAAGTGCAGGTTTACTCGCGATATTTTCCTTCACTGGAAGCAAGTGGTGGTCGATGAAAACCAACATAGGTATATGATTTAGATTGGTATACAAACTCAAGTAGCACGGGCAGGATTCGAAACTGGGACCTTTGCAGCCACAGGTGGGCGCCCTACCACTCGGCCACCACCGCTTCACCCGTATATTATAAATGTGTAAAAAGCAATTTTTTTTTTTTAGAGTCACCATTTGACCACACGCATGGTCATGGTTAGCTACGTGACACATGGAGTAAACCTGAAAATAAAACCGAACCGGTCAAGGATCATGAACTTTGCGATATAAATTATTTTAACCGCGCCAAGCCCTCTGTGGGCATACAACATACATGAGCGCCGCCGGCCGTCAAGCATTCACTGATTTGTGCCGAGACGGCGCGCGCATATTTAAGTGGCATCCCCTCCACTGTGGCAGCCGAACGACACGTGCGTCCAGCGCGCAATCATCGTGGCTACTGAGCAGGGCTTGAAA